>CM036254.1:8127948-8173525 GCA_020698575.1 Bostrychus sinensis | reverse complement strand
GGCTGAGCACAGACTTTGATGGATCACCCCTGGTACAACTACACTCATCAAAATTTGACAAAGTGATCCTGTACGTGACGGACGAGAGGAACTGTACAAGACTTTTTGAATTTAACATAAGACGTGCGGTGAAGTTAACTAGCTTAAAAAAAATATATCAGATGGCATGACTTCAGATTATTTCTGATAGCCGGATACTGAAAATTGACACTTTCACCAGTCACTGTTCTATTAAGTTACCAGGAAATAAAACATGGTCATTACATGTCTAAGCACAGTCACTTCTGACACTTTTCCCAAGGTAATTATTTAATTTGACAATATCAATCTCAGCTTAATTTTCCTACAAAAAGAAAGTAGTAGACATTAGAAAGTAGCATACAACCAGGGCTGCAACTAATGATTATTTTAATAATCAATTAATCTGTTGAATATTTTTTCGAGTAATCAATAATTGGATAGCAAAGTGAGTAAATGTGTGATTTTTTTTAACCTAAATTTAAATCAAATAAAGCTACTTGAGGACTTTTGGATAGTGCATATATACACAAAAAGATGTTTTTTCATCAAAAACACTATCATTCTCTCTTTAGGTTTCTGTAACTTTTACTGCTCTGTCTTGATAAAAAAAAACCTCTCTCAGCACATCATGTTTTGAAGATTACAAATATTCCAGTAAGCAATTTATCAAATATTAAATTAGTTGGTGATTATTTTAATGATTCATTATTATTGATAAATCCGTTTAGTTGTTGCAGCCCTACCTACAACTACATGTGCATACAAGCAGTTGTGGTTGTGTTATGAGTAAACTAGGTTGGGTAACTCTTTGAATAACTTGTACTTCTAAGAGTACTTTTACTGCGTCATACTTTTTACTTCTACTTGAGCAATGCTATTGTGAACTACTCTTGGGCACAATTTGTGGCTTCTCTAGCCAACTCTGCAAACAACACAATAGGACTACTACTGTTTGACTTTAGAGACAAATGGTTCTCAAGGGTGTGAGCATAAATCTGCTACATAGATAAATAATGAGCTCTTTGCTTTAAACAACAGATATTATAACACTCGCAATAGGAAATACTGTAGTTCTGTGTGGTCTGCTCATAGGTAGGGTGCCCAGATTTTTTGGCCTACTGCATTTTGCACTCACCAAATGGCAAAAAAACACTTCTGAAATCTACAATTTTATGTCATGTCATTAAAAGTGCATGAGGCTAGAGATCAAGTTTTGATTATGATGGGAATTTATTACTAAAATGACAAATAATTTCAGGGACAAAAGTCTTTAACGTTATATTAATAATTGTTAAGTTTCCTACGCTTTTCTCTTGGTTTAAATCGGGGCAACTAGGACATGTTCTGTTGAGAAACTAGGACATATTCGTGTTTTTAGCGACATTTCTTTGGACATGGGACAATTGTAGACTAAAACGGGGCCTGCCCCCATTAAACAGGAGAAACTATGCACAAAAACCCGTTCACCTGTGTTTATTTGTCCACAAAAAGTGACCATTGCGTATTTAAAAAATCCACCACAGGAACAAAAAGAGTTAGCTCAGTGCTGCCTAACAACGGAGATGAATGGGCAGCCAGGCTTCTTAAAACACACCAGCTTCTAACAAATCACGCCTCCAAACCTATATTTATGTGTATTCTTTAAGCTAAACGCGTTGTACCATGTCCTTAGACCTTAAAGCGTAATAATGAAGCTAAACTGAGCACGAAATCCGGACAGCATTAGCTCGCGTTGCCATGTTAGCCAACAAACAATGGCTACCTTTCTCAGCGGCGGCGGCTAGCGTTAGCAGGCGGCTAGGCTACATCCAGAGGCTCCAGTCCGGCTGTGATCGCTGCTGTAGCTGGGGCGGGAGAAGAAGATGAAGAAGTAGTCTGTCTCAGCATTTCTCCGCCAGGTTTTACGTCCGGGTGCTACAGATGGACCCCGAGGAGGTGTCCGTGGACGTGGGTCGCCGCGGTCCTCTTCGTGTCGGCGACATCTTCGTTACCTGTCAAAGGCGTCTGAATAACACCTTTGTGACAGACGCGTGAGTGACAGGCGGAGGAGCCAATGAGAGAGGCGGAGACAGGCGGAGGGGGCGGGGCTTAGTCCTGCTGTTGGTCTGAGGAGATGGATGTGGCAGCGAGGGCCTTAACCAACTCACAGCTCAGTATCCGCTTCCTCTGTGAGTATGTTGAGCTGAAGAGTTTATAAACATACAGAAAACCAAAAACCAAACAGGAAGAAGGCAGCTGTCAATGCTAAGACTCAGATTGTTTAAAACGCATGATAAACATACAACTTGCAGAATTAAAATGACATCCATGCAGCATGTGTTATGAACAGTGGTGGACAGTAACTAGATAAGTAGATACTTTTATTTTACTTTAAGTCAATTTTTTGAAGAAAAACTACTTTCTGAGTACATTTTGTAGAACCTACTTTTACTTAAGTAAATTTTGGATGATTTTATTTCTACTTTACTTCAGTCAAACCTTAAATAGTCTAAGGAAGTAAAAGTAGATTTTGTCCTCTGTTGTAGTGGGTAGCATATCTGACTTGCAATCAGAAAGTTCTGGGTTAAAAAATCAGGGGAAGAAGACTTTGCAAAAATATTCAAATGTACTTTTTTTTACTTTTACTGAAGTAACATTTTTGTTGGGTACTTTTACTTCTACTTGAGTATTATTATTTTTAAAGTAACAGTACTTTACATGAGTATAGCTTTGAGTACTTTGTCCACCACTTAATTTAAATGTGAAACTTTCTACCATTAAAAAATACTTCCCAAATCCATCAAAAATACACATTCACAAGATACTATTTTGTGTGCAAGAAGATCATATGGCTCCATAATATATTTACACCCAGTGGTGGAAAGTTTTTTTTAAAGTTTTAGGGGTCCTGAAAAGAAAGAAACAAAAGAAACATAGCCCTGGATAAAATATTAAAACACTGTACGGTATAATTTCTTGTAATATGGAGTCCTTTATAATGTTATATTTGTAAATAGTGGGAGTAAGACTGACTTTTCCATGACTTTTGACTAAATTTTCAAGACCTGAAAAATGACTTGCATGTATTTATTGACTTATACACTTGGGATTAAAACATAATTATGCTATACTGGCTATAAACTAAAATTCCATGACTTTTCCAGGTTTTCCATAACTGTACAAACCCTGACTATGGGCTGCAGAGTGACTTTGTTTCTGACCCTAATCACCCTGTAAAAGTAAAGTGAGAGCAGAGACCTGAGGGAGAAAAATGATACGGCAAAGTGTATGCACCTTATGTATTATATCAGTATTAATATTGTATTTTCTACTGGGGAATCACATGGCCACTGGGTCACATGCAGGGTGCTGTAGCTCTCCTAAAAACGGTCTAGCTAGTCCTACGCCTGTGATGATAATAATGCTTGTTTACACCGGAGCCTAAAGCTTTTAGTACTGTATTCATTTTTGCATCACACTAAAAAAGCTTAGTTGTAAAAACATTTTAGAGGGTACATCCACAGAACATTTGCCTTCCTTTACCTTCATTTTCTTAGTGCAAAAAGACTGTACATCATTGTTTACTACTGTACTGCAAATAAAACCATTTCAAAGACAACACACGGTTGAGAGAATAAAATATGGTTCTTTTTAGTTATTAAAAATGAATTTCTCTTTCATGACAGGCAGCGTTAAGAAATGAACGACTTTCTTATTAATAAAAACATTCTCAAAATGCTTAAGACAATGAGTAAACACAAACATCAGAACGACATTATGGCACTAACCCAAACACTTGGAATCTCAACATGGCAAAGCCGAAAAATGACAAAATAATTTCAAAAAAGGATTTACTGAGAATTTACGCAGGCCTCGAGGGTAAAGCACGTGGGATGCTTATAAAGTGCTACCGTGTATATTGTTAATCATAAACAGTAATTGTTAACTATTTTTTTAGACTTGATTTTGTGGCTAAAGGATTTTGGAGATGCAGAATGACGGGAGTTACGTCCATTTGTGTTCTGCCAAAAAATAAGCCACAGCATTATTAGGAATTATCTGAATAAATATCAACAGTGTATCCAATCTCCATCTGTCCAGCAATTCATATGATAAACAAGTAGTCCACAGTTGTACAAATAAGGCGACTGACTCAGTTCAGTTTCCTCCCAGAGCATTGAGCGGGTCGTCGAATATATCGGCCGACTCCGAGGTTGCACTGGGCTCCTGAGGGGGAGAGGGTTTTTTGGGTTTCTGGGGAGCCTTTGTCACTGGTTTGACTGTGCTTGTCGAGAAGATATCATCTGGAAAATACAACAAGGAAACAGGAAACCTTTTATGAGAATATAACTTGTAGAATTTCAAGTTATAGGCTATGAAAAAACAGTGCAGTATGGATTTTTGACAACCTCAGCTTATGGAAATGAACATTAAGTTCAATATATTTTAAGCGGTGCAATAATGCCCTATCGCCAAATCACAGTCAGATTTGGTGGTAAAACTTGCATGTCGGTGTTACTGTGGGTTCTCTCTGGTGACGGAAAGAAAAGTTACAATACTACTGGTATCAAAAACATCATTTTTATTTAATAAGTTTCAAAACCTAGTGGGACCTTTAATGTTCCTTTGCATGTATGAATCAAATAACAGAATAAATTAATAAATAATTTTAACTTACACCTGAGAAATTGGCTCCAATTGGCTCTTTTATTCAATATTATTGTGATTTATGATTGTAGAAGATGAATTAGCTCATCATAGGTTTCAGAAAAAGTATCGCCCAGGTACCGGTACCGAAAACCAGGTATCGTTTAAGTTCTGGTATTGAAACAATCTGAAAGGTACCCAGCCCTACCAAAGACTTGCATGTGTTAGGTGAATTGGTGACTGTCCCCTAGTGAATGAATGTGAGAGTGAATGGCTGTCTGTGTACCAGGGTAGCCCCAGGTTTTGCCTTGGGAAATTTAAGCGCTTTTTAAGACTTTAATGCCGGCATCGTCAACAATAGAACAATAATCTGTATGATTTTTACACTAAGGAATTATCTGTACTACACTGAAACTCAAGGGTTTTATTTAAAAGTCTAATACAGATGAAAGAAGTCCAGTGCTGCATTAAAAAAATCAATTTCTTCAATAAATATATTTTGTCATTGCGGTAAGTCTACTTTTTTGTAATATTAACAATATTCTGACAAATTTTAAGACCTAGATGAACAAAATTTAATACCTACTCGTAATATTTAATACTTTGAAGACCTTGGGGCTACCCTGGCGTATGTCTCTGTGCCACTGTCCAGAGTGTACCCCGCCTAAGGCCCATAGTTACTGGGACACTTTGCAAAAGAGATACAGCGTCTATGAAAAGCTAACCATGAAGCAAACATCTTAACAGCTGTTACAATAAAGATTAAGGATCGATATTAAGGTTTACTGAAGCTATATTTTGAGGTTTGCAAACAAATGAAAAACTGAAATAACCCAATACATTTTATAAACACTGCTCCTTACCCATGTCATCATCAAATATGGACTTGGTCTCCCCTTTTGTCTTGGACTTCTGTTTGGGCTTGAACGTGTCCGACAGATCAGCGAAAATGTCTATGTCGTCATCGAATAAACTGGCATCCAATTTCTTCTCTTTGTGCTTCTTCTGAGTTTTCGGCGCAGGGTCGACTTCGTCCTGCGGAGACAACAGCAGACGTTTAAATATGACACACTGGCACAAAAAAAAAAAAAAAAAAGACAGATACTAGGTACATGAGGAACTCGCCTGGAAGATGTCCTGCTTTGAAAAACTATTACTGTTTTTTAGGTCTTTGCTACTTGTTGAAGATGGAGTTGAGCTGTTGCTGACTCCAAAGAGGTCGTCGTCATCATCTTCCAAAAAGGGCGTAGGCTTGGTTTTCTTCGTGCTAGATTTAGGCTTGACCTTCTGAAATAGGTCATCGGTGCCATCATCAAAAATAGACGGTAGTGCACTTTTCTCTTTCTTGGCTTTTGTGTCATTACTGGCCTGCGGAGATTCATTTTTCGAGTTAATGGAAGGTGATTTAGTGGCTAAACTGGGCCCGAACAAATTATCAGAGCTGAAAATGTCGTCCTTGTCAGGGATGGGCAGCACTTTGGTTTTGTTGCTCTCTTTACTAGAGTCTTTTTTAGCGTTATTTGTAGCTACTGGCAATGTAAGTGCAGAAGGTCTGGAGGCGGCTTCAGTAGGTAAAGAAGCAGCAGATGATGGGTTTAGTGGCGCGTGGTTGGATTTGTCCGATGGTGGAAGGCCTAGGTCAGACAAACTGGGGCTGGGTACATTCTTGAAGAGGTCGTCCTTGTCTTCCACAGATTTCTGGGCTGCTTGCTGTCGAGCTGCTCTGGTCTGGGGCCTCCGCTGGGAAGAACCTTTGACACGACTCTGTAAGACAAAGAAAAGTTGGGATTCTAATAGGAGAGAAAAGTACAGGGGTTTCCCATAAAGCTCACTGTGAAAAGTATGGCTTACAGCTCTGTTTGTAAATTGCAATAGGGTAAAAAGCTGCAAAAGGAGTAAAGAGACTAAAGCAGAAACACAAGAAACACCATGCAAAATAGACACTGACAGAGACAGACGTCAGAACAGAATATTTTAATATGCTAATTTCAACTCGGTTGAATAATCAATCTGAAATGAACAGAACATTTTGTTAGTATAAAAAGTGATGCATGTTTATCTAAAAAATCTCTCTCATTATTCTCAAAAATCAGTTATGTTGTTAATTTAAGTCATGCAAATTTGTTTCCTGATTTTCCGGCATTAAGCATTGCGACTTTATGGGCTACTGTTGAATGCTAAGTATGTTGTTATTACAAACATTTCAACAAAGTACCACCTCAGAAAATGCTTGGCTTTCAAAGTGCCATTACAAAAATGGGAAAACAGGCACTAACCTGGGACTAAACAAGGACTACAACTGGACTAAACCCTAAATTGAACCAATTCTAAACCAGGTCTAAGCCAGGATTAATCTAGAAGTAAAACAGGTCTAAACCAACTCATAACCAGGAGTAATCTAGGACTAAACCAGGTCTAAACCAGGGCAAAGAAATGGTTTACACTTCAAATTTAATCCCCAGCCAGACTAGGAAGGACTTAAATGGGAATAAACTGCTTGTAAATTAAACTAAATCAAAACTGCTAAATACTTTTGAGTACCACTAGAACAAGTTTGCGTATCGCCAGTGGTACTCATGTCACAGTTTGAGAATCACTCTTAAGAAATGATGCTGACTGTTATCCTCTGGAGCATAAAAGCCCAACACCACAGCTGCTCATAAAGAGGCACCTTGTTCACAAAGAGACTTCATATGGGAAAAGCCATTCTAATATCAGGTAAACTACTCCAGAACTTGACCACAGACTCCACAGCAGTTGTTGCAGTCGCATACTCCCCTAATATACTGCTGAGGTTTATATGGAATACCCCTGGGTCATTTTAAATAAGGAGAGAGTGAGCAACAATCACAAAGTCACCTTGTGTGCACTCTGCAGCATCGTGACCTGGACTGGAGTATCAAAGCTGACCCCTCCATCGGTGTCCACAGGGAGTCCGAGGGGAGTGGTGGCAGGACTGGGGCTCAGGCTGGAGCTGGACACCCCGAGGACGAGCTGGCCCCCGCACCAGACAGAGCCCCTGGCATCGTGGGCATGGCACCAGGGAGGAGGGCGTTAGGGTTAATCACCAGACTGGCCTGGGTATAAAGGAAAATACAGCAACAATGACCAAAATACTACTATTATGAACATTTGAAACAGAAAAGTCATTGCAAAAGTTACTGCAGTGAGAGTCGAGAGACCACTGATGAGGTGCACCACTGGAGTTTACAGCAGGAGATCGTTCAGAGATAAATGAAAAACCAGGACTCTGGGTGAAATGAGACAAGAGCAAGATGTGCACGTCTTAAAGTGAAAAAAGTGAGTAAAATCGTTTTAAGATTGAAAAGGTGTCTTCAGAACTTGAAATGTAAGGCTCAGACAGAAAAGTCTCTGAGGAAGTGGAAAAGTGCGCAGAAAAACTACCATCCAAAAATGAGATGTGAGAGATGAAGACCAGATGGAGAAAAAAATACAAAAAAATTACTTGAAGTTTTCCAATCCTTGAAGAGGGATCTTTAGGTTTAACAGGGCCTGAGGCAGGTTTCTGTGGTCAAATCAAAGCAACATCAGACAATGGCTTTTATAGGACAAGATAGTTTATCAAATACCCAGACGTCCTTGAAAAAAGACAGATTAAAAATATATATTTTATTAGATGTCGTTTTAGTATGAACACACACCTGACTCTCTGATGAGGGTTCTGGACTTGCTAGTGGTGCTTTTTCAACAGGTTTACTGGGCTTCTCTGCTACTTTCTGTGAGAACAAGATAATGACATTACCATTATTAACCAAAGTTTTCAAGTTTCGGACTAATAATATACAATTTTCCATTACTGGCCCATAAAGCCTGTTATATTACTTTGAACCCATAGATGAAGTCCTTTTTAAAGCTATATAGGTGAACACTGAACAGAGATACGTCTGTAAGTGTTAGCCCTGCAATTAACTGGCCATTGTCTATGACAGTGGTTCTCAAACTGTGGTAAGGGTACCACTGGTGGTACTCTGGCTCTAAATAAAACAAAATCAGGACATGAACTGCAAAAGACTCTAGTCTTATTTCTGTTTTAGTCCTTGATTTGTCCTTGTTAGTAGTGTTTTTTTCCTGGTTCAGACCTAGTTTAGTTCAGGTTTAAACCTAGTTTAGTCCTGGTTTAGACCTAGTTGATTCCTGGTTTATATCTAGTTTACACCTGGTTTAGACCTAGTTTAGTCGCGGTTTAAACCTAGTTCAGTCCTGATTTACATCTGGTTTAGTCCTGGTTTAGACCTAGTTTAGATCTGGTTTAGTCCTGCTTTAGACCTAGTTTAGTCCTGGTTTAGAACTGGTTTAGTCCAAGTTTAGTCCTGGTGTAGACCTAAGTTTAGTCCTGGTTTAGTCCTGCTTTAGACCTACTTAAGTCCTGGTTTCGATCTGATTTAGTCCTAGCTAAGTCCTGGTTTAGATCTGGTTTAATCCCAGTTTTGTCCTGGTTTAGACATAGTTTAGTGTTTGGCTTATTAAGTAATGGATTTTTCTGTTAATGCCTATTCCTTTGTTTAGCTCTAGATTAGCTTAGTCCGGTTTTAGTCCCATTTTAGTCCATTAAAGTTCGTACTTGAAAGGCAGATATTTTCTGAGGCGGTACTTGGTGTAAAAAGTTTGAGAACCACTGCCTACGCTGTACCACAACTGACACCCAACGCATCTTGGGTTGAACAGTACTAAAATACAGGAGACACTTTAAAGTACTACTGCTCAAGACGTTTAGTTCTGTTACCGGTGGTGGAGCTTTTGCTTTGACAGAGCCGAAGAGGTCGTCCTCATCGTCATCTGAGAACAGACTTGGTGCGGCTGGCTTTCACTGCGCTTGGCTTGGAGCTCTACAACAAAACAGAAGATAATATAAACGGATTATGTCTGGACTTTAACCCAATTTAAACGTATTGAAAGACAGCAGACCGTAGTGAGAGTGGTTTTCCCTGAGGTGGCGAAGAGGTCTACATCTGGGTCGTTGTCTTTTGCTGTGTCTGACTGAACAGCAGCTCCTCGTCCTGGAACACACCTGTGCTTTTGACCTGTGGCCTCTCCTCTGTAGACTGTAATTGCAAACAAAATATACATAATACTTCTTCATAATTTTGTCATTTGTCAGTCACAAACACAACCACCTTTAGTGTATTTTTATCAGGTTTATTGGGTGTAAATATTGAGTCATTCCAGTCTGGTTCGTCCTCCTCATCTTCATCAAACAAACTGACAGTCTTTGTTTTGGGCTTCTCCTCTTTCTTTTCCTCCTTCTTAACATTCGGTGAAGGGATCTCATCTGAGAGGAGGCTATCATCATGTTTATCCGCCAGGCTCTTGCTCTGTTTGTTGGCGAACACATCAATCCCTCCGAACAGACTGACTGCTCCAGCTGGCTTCTTCTTCCCCTCGCTGCTCTCTGGAGGTGAGGATGGCACAGGCTCAGGGATCTTTTCCACTGGTTTGTCCAAATCTGGAGGCTTATCTTCTGCCGTTTTGGTCGATGTGATGTCTGGTTTGTCCTTGGTGACTGGGGCGGGTTGTTTGGAGGGAGCTGGGGAAGTCTGAAAAGTAGGCATTCAGTTTGAAAAGTTAAGTTGTTTTTTATCAACTTGTAAGGCTAAATCATGTCTGTGAACCCAAACCACAAGAGACAAACTGACCATTATTATACTGTTTTAAGGCACTGACAGTTTCACGTGAGATTAAAAATGATAAGCTTTTTTTTTAAATCAATGTTCAGTTTACAGTTCACATTTGAAGCATGTGATGGAGCATTAACACTGGAGAGAAGACTGAAATATTCACTGCTATTCTAATACAAGGAATCCCATGCCTTTCATTTCATGTTTGTAGAGATCTAAACTACAGCACATATTAGGCTCCTGTGGAGATGGGATATTTTATTTTCTGCTGAGGATATTATATCACCTAAATATTTGTAACCTTTGCGATTTGCTAATTGTGATAATTCTAATTGCAATTTCAACTAGATTTTGATTAATTGTTTGGCCCTAATGAGGTACATGCTCAGAAAGTTTTTGTAGATTTATACAAGGATAATACTAGTGATTTAATAAATAATGGAAAGCCCTATAGTCTTATTTGACTACAACAAACTTTATAAATGTCCTCTTCACATTGGGACTGGAAATGGAAAAACTAAATGTGTTTCTCTTCTACTTCTTCGTCTTCTAAGGTTCAAGAAGAGAAGCAATAAAAATATTATTTTTGGCTTTTAGCAGCTGTGCATGTCTCTTTTAAGATACACATGCACTGTTATTCTGACAGTGACTGGTTGACCTGAACTCATTTGTTAGAAATGCTTCCGTGCTCTACAACAGAATTCCACACAAGGTCCCCTTAAATTAACATCCATGAAATGTGAGACGCAAACTGTACCAGAGAGCACTGACTGAAGCCATATATTTATAAGAATCTCACTTTAGCCGCTGGTGAAGCCGCAGGTTTGATACCAAACAGGGATCCTTTATCATCTTCATCTTCGTCTTCAAACAACAGTGCTACTCTCTGAGGCTTCTTCTGGCTGTGAGTCACACAAACACAACATGTATAAGATGACGCATAAGTAACCTATCTGTAATACATATCCCTCTAATACCTTGACTCTTTAGGTGGAGCAAACAGGTCATCGTCCTCGTCCTCGTCGAACAGGCTGCTTTTCTGATTTGTCTTAACGCTGGGCAGACTAGAGGGGGCGCTCACACTGGACTTCATCCAGTCTTGGTTTCTGACTTCTCTGTAGTCTTAGAACTCAACCACTGGTCCTGCAATATGAATGTGCCACATATATTAAAACTCTAGGCTAATAGTTATGATTAGCCTAATAAAAGTATAACTAAAAGAATTCTGTCAGCATGAATAAACTGCGTACCTCATCATCACTGAAGAGGGAGCTTGACGACGCTTTGCTGGCCTGGGGTGTGGAGGCTTTAGTTTGATTTGCTTTAGGTTTAGATTTAGCGGCAGATGCAAACAAGTCCTGCAAAAATACAAGTTATTACTGTAATTATGGAGCGCTACATGCACAAATATCTTGTGCCGAGTGGCTGAATGTCCGACCTCTTCATCTTCATCATCAAACAAGGACACAGTCGTTTTCCTCGTCTTGCTTTGACTCAACGTTTCAGGTTTAGATTGGCTTTTGGGAATGGATGGGAAGATCTGTGAAAGACAGTATATGTAAACAGGTTTTACAGAGTTACAAAAAGGTAGTAGTAATTAGTAGTAGTAGTTATTTTTTCTAAATTCATTTACTTTTTATTATTTTACATAATTAAATCATTTAGATTTAACTAAGGTAAGGTAAAAATATACATACAATATTTATAAAACGTGAAATACTAATGCTAAAGGTGTCCAAAACTATTTCAAAAAGCCTGAAAAATACCATAATATGGGACCTTTAAATAATCTTTGGAGCGTCTTACCTGGCTGTCCTCGTCATCAGAAAACAGCCCTCTGGTCTGAGGCTTCTGAGGAGGCTTTGGAGCAGGCTTTTCAACGTCTGGGGCTAATCCATTCTGTTTAAGACATCAGCACAGAGGTTAGATATATCGGCGAGTAAGGCTTTCCGCGTAAAATCCTGTGCCAAATCAAATAAAAATGATTAAAATAATTTGTTGCAGCAATCCCCTCACAGGAGGTGAGAAAAATGTGCTTTTTTCTGATTGTGTAGTCTGTGCACGATAATTGCTTTCAGATGGGGAAGTCGTTTCAATGCATTCACTCTCATCAATTTAAAAAAACTGATTGGAGCATAATTGTTTGGGCATTGTGTTTATTTTTTTCCCACCAAACAGAAATTTGTGTTTAGATGCAGGCCATTAACATTTAAAAGTGGCGGTTTGACTGCAGTAGCTTATGACATGTTTGTGCTTTTGTGAGGCACAGGTACTGATACAGTTGTTGTTCAGCTGTGAGGGCTGCATTAAGTGAATTATGAATTATGTGAACATACTGATTATTTTAAGCCTCACCTGAGTGTCCTCATCGTCAGAAAACAGCCCGCTGCTCTGAGGTTTCTGAGGAGGCTTTGGGGCAGACTTTTCAACATCTGGGGCTAATCCATTCTGAAAAAATACAATAATACATAATACTATAGTTAACTTGATTTATCTGCGTAACTGGTGCTCTGTCCAAGTTTAGAAGCACAAGAAATAATATTGAACGTTTAGAAGTACAATGCAGTATTCAAACCTCCTCAGATTTCTCAGACTCCTCGCTGGTGGATGGATGGCGTTTTTTGAGGCCTTCTGACAACAAGCTCTTTGTCCCAGGACCAAACAGAGAAACGGCTCCGGCTGGCATCTGAATCAAAGCATATAATAATAATAATAATAATAAAAGTATATAAATAAGTCTGAATATACTCAAAGAGAGACTGACAGTACCTTTTTCTCTGGAGGCTTGACCTGCTCCTTCACGTCTTCCTTCTTCAACTTTTGACTGAAAATGTCTCCATCGTCGTCGTCATCGTCAAAAAGATCAATAGCCTTTTTAGGTTTGGGTTTGTCTTTTGCAGCTGGAAAAAGGGAATTTTTAAGAATGTGAACATGGACCACAGACTGGGGCAGTATGGTACGGGTCAGCTCAAGCACGGTTATGGGGTGTTTTTATTAAGTGGTACAAAGTCTTCTAAATGATATTACTTTACCTTTTTGGTATTATTATTAGTGTGGGAAAGTATTGTTTTGCAAATTGAATAATGTGTTACTATAATAATATGCTGCTTATGTATTAAACATCTGCATCCTTAAAATGTAGGAAAAAATTAAAAGTGTGACTAGAGCAGAAACAATGGGCATGTTCCACATCATCCACTGGGAGCAGTACTTACCAGACTCAGATGTTTTGACTGTATTTGCACTGAAAAAGTCATCGTCATCCTCTTCATCAAACAGACCTCCTCCAGTAGGGGCAGGTTTAGAGACAGGCGTCCCATTCGCTTTACTTTTCAACAGATTCTGTCTCATTCGGTGAACCAAACAAATGTTCTCTGTAAGATAGAGTTTATAAGTTTCAGTATCAGGACTATATAATGTGTTTTTTTTATCTTTTTGTGTTATGCTCTTTTGAACAGAAACAAAGTAAAAAAAAAAAAAGCTTTATTACTTTCTTAAACTTTTGAATGATGCCATTTTACTATAAATGAAAAATATTTGTGAGGAATCAATGGAGACAGAGCTGTACACTGTTTTTATGGATAAATGAATGAGAGCAGACTGGATGTAGAGGGTTTGTTGATCGAGCGTTTTGAGACCTCATGCCAGAGAATACAGGATTAAAGGATTTACAGGCATAAATGAATAAAACACAACTCCAGGTTTGTTTTGATTAGGGACCAACATTATAAAGTGGTAGAAAGCTGAAAAAACTTGATTTTGCATAATATAGCCCCTTTAATAGAATTTTAATTACCTGGGAATATGGAAACAGCACCAGCTGAATTTTCTTCCCAGACTTTGAGGAATCTAACAAAAGGAAAAGAGAAAGATATTTTCAAATCAAACAAAATATGCAAACAAGAGAAGCATTATATCTATCAAATATTTAAGCTTCAAGAATTAACTAAATAACATTTTCACATTTCACAATTTTCACAAACAATTTCGCAGCTCATTGTTTGAAATTACAGTTACCAAATAGATTTTTTTTTGCAATTGGTTTTTGCTTACTTTTGTATCCTGCAGACCTACTCCAGCATCATATCACAGAGGTCAAAGATTATAAAGCCATCAAGGTAAAATACACAGAAAACTAAGCTAGTGGCCAGTCTCACCTGTAGTTGGAGCTGTTGTTTTGGTGCCTGCCACAGGTGCTCTGGGTCCTTCAGAGAAAAGGTCACCCTGAAGGGAAAAAGACAGAGATTAAAATCTAGTTGGCTTAGAGAAATAAACTACATTAATCCTTGGCACTGGATCAAAGTAAGATAGTGATAAATGCTTCCTGAAAGCATCCTGTAAGATCAGATCAGAAACACAATTACGAGAACATTGCATGTTTTCAGCTGTATACAGATCTCTACAAAAAAAAAGTACAGAGAAATCTTAATATAACAAAGGTAGATGAAGTAAATGGGAGAAATACAGATTTCACCAATCAGAGAAATACTAAAAACTACTGAAAAAGTGGTAAAGACCCAACCTCATCATCATCATCAAACAGGCCTGTCCCTCCACTGAAGAGCCCACTCTTTCCTCCAAAGGGGGAGAAGTCCTCATCCTCCATCTTTGGAGGTTAAACATGTCGTCACTGTCCTCGTCTGCTGCTGGTGGACAACATTAACAAATGAGACATGCACTGAACATTAGTTCTGCACAACACATGGCAAATTTTTATTATCGTAACATTGTAAGAAACTAGATTTTGTATATCGCAGTGGTGTTTGAGAGAAATTTACAATCTCAAATAAGTGTTTAGAGCTTTAAATAAAACCAAATAAACCAAATGACCAAATAAAAAAACTTTTTATCTTTTTGTAAGTTCTGATCCCATTTTTGACTTGGTCTAGATCTTTATATCTGTTCATAAATTAACCTAAATTACCTCCATGTTTTGTCAAGTGAAATTTAAGACCTTTTTAAGACATTTTAAGGCCATTTAGAATTAAATTTATTGCCAGCATTGTCAACAACAGAACAATAATATGTATTAAATATACTAAGGCACTGTAAAAAAAAAAAAAAAAAAAAGCATAATAAAGATGAAATGACTCCAGTGATGCATTCAGTTTATTTAACAAATATATTGTGTTATTGTGGTGACAGTACTTTTTTTTTTAATTAACATAAATATTAGACAAATTTAAACCTTATATGAACAAAAGTCAATACCTAATCATAAGATTGAATACTTTTAAGGCCAGGTTTTGTCAACATCAACTATTACTAATACCTTTTAAAAACTTTTAAGACCTTGGGAATACCCTGAAACATCACCACTCATGTTATTCAACCACTGTAGTTATTGCATATTTTTCCAATATTGTGCAGCGACAGTAAATAGGACTCGTTACTGAAAAGGTACCATAGGTAGAATTGCTGACAGAAGATCTTCAAGTACACAGTTTTAAACCAAAAAATTTGAATTTGTGTGTGCATTTAGTGACTAGAAAGCATGTTTCATACTGTATTAACTGGTAAGTATCAAGCCCCAACTTCAACCCTTATAAATAAAAACAAACAACAAAAATATATGCATGTCCTACCCTCTTGTTTCGCAGGCTTGGACTCTTTCCGGCTTTTAGTTTTCTTCTTGGATGACAATGCTTTATAGATGGTGGAAACAGAAGTTCATGAGCATGCACATGCAAGGATGGCCCACACAAAAACTTGAATATTTTACAGTAAAATAATATGTGGATATGATGAACGACACACAAACGAAACAGAGTGTAGAGCAAACAAACAGCTAAATGAGCCTCACATGTGCGGTCCCCTTCTGGTTTACTGATGGGTTCTCCTTTGATCCTGGCTGCCAGTTCGTCTGCGAAGGACGCTTGCTGCGTGCTCTGAGTGTTGACAAATAAAATGTTAACATTATAAACCATCATACCAAACTGTGTGTAACTTTCAGGATACAGAACATTGACTGACCCTTCTGTCGTCTTCATTGTCCTCCTTATCAGAATCTCCGAAAATGTCGGAATCCTCATCCTCCTCTTCGTCGTCTTCATAACTCAGCATGGACGACTTCTACAGAGTGGACAAGGCAAGATATTCAAATGGTGCTTTACAGACACACACCTAACTAACACCAACTTATCTTTTAACTTATAAAACACCGGCTGTTCAAGAACCAACCATTTACCTTTTTAATCATTTTAGGAGTTTCATCTTCATCCTGGTTATAGTCTTCATCTGAATGCTGGAATAACAAAAAGTTTGTTTTAATTAAGTGATTATTGGTTCTATATGTTTGAGCAGAAATCATTTAACATTTAGATACATGCATTACATTATATACAGGGTTTCTGCAGTGTGCAAACACTTGAATTTAAGACTTTTTAGACCGTTTTTAGGACCACTGTTGAAGAAAATTAAGACCTATTTCATAAGCATGCAGTGTACAAAAAGCTGAATTGTAAACACAGCCACAACATTTAAATACAACTGTGCCATAAAGCATTTAGAAAAGGTCTGAGCTCTCACATCAGTGACAGTAATACGCCTTTGGACATTTTAAAACACGCTAGTGGATGCAGGTAGTTGAATCAAATGTATGTGTCATAATAAAAACCTGTTTAAACATAATTAAGACCTAATACTCTGCATCTCAGCAAAGTTAAGACTTTTTAAGGCCTTAATTATTTTTAAAAGTAAGATTTCAGCCTTTTTAGACAGGGCAGACATCATGTATACAATATGAGTAATAAATAAAATACATAATACTGTAGAATACAAATTTATACAGACACTAAAAGCTATAAATCTAGCACATTTCTTTCTGTACATTTTATAGAATTATAACGACAAAAGTGTCAAAAATTTTTTTACAGTTAACAAAGGAAATGCACCTCTTTTTGCAATTTCAACATTTCAAAAATTCACTTCAATATTATTTTTATTTTAAGCCACATTGTGATTCTTGTACTGGAAAATGCTAATTTCTGGAGTTGCATAAATGAGGAACAGAATAAAAATTGTCATAGTCACAGTGTATTTTACTGCCACTATTAACAGTCATGCAAGTTGTATCCTTGCTCCTGTCTGTATTTTTTGACAGAGAGTAATTTTGTGTGTTAAAAATCAAAAGTCTTACCACAGCATCTTTGCCATCTTCACTTTCGATTACACTGTCTCTGTCACTGTCCACTGACATTTCTGTTGACAACATACACACAGGGGTTAACAGCATGTAATGTAGCAATGGTAAATATTATTACTAAGAATATTACCATCACTGGAGAGGTCACCCAGTCCCACGTCATCTTGCTCCATGAAAGCCTGGGAGCCGATCAGATACGGAAGAGGTCTGTCCACATAGAGATCCTGAGAGACACAAACAGGCAAAACATTTGGTACAGAAGATTCCTGCACTTTTTGTGAACCACAGCATTAGAGCTTTAATGTTAGGGTGAACATATTTATTTAACAAGTTTTCTACCATAACAATCTAAACTGAATGCTAATATTGTCAATTGGCCTTTTTGATCCACTGAATTATAAGAATAAGAAAGCTTTAAGATATACACCTTGGGCTCCAGAATGGCATCCACTCTGTCTGGGACCTCCTCGTCCTCAGAGTCCGAGTTTCCTGCTTTGATGTCCAGATGCTCAAATGCAGACTCCAGCACTTTGAGGCCATAAGTCACAGCTTCCTGCATTTTAGGGATGAGTTCTGCTTCTTTCTGTTCCCTCGTCTTCTCCTAAAAGCAAAATAGAAAATTAGTAAGACACTCAATTTCACTTTTTTCACTTTTCCAAATGGTAACTCGGGCTTGGCACTTCTAAATATTCCATTAAAACCGGTGGGAAGGTGGATGGTCAGTTCTACAGCAACAGAGTCCCTTGGATGAGTGTCTTTTCACCCGGTGTTCTTCTCTCCTTCTCCATCTGTGAGTTGGTAGAGAGGTGACTTTGGAGATGTCTCTGGAGTAAGTCCCAATAATGACTGTCCCATAATGGCTTCAATCTGTGTCTGGCCCACAGACACTTTCCTTGTATTACTTCTCCATTTTTTTTTGCAGAAGCTAAAATAGTTCATGCTCATTCATAGTCAAGTCACTTCGTGCACTACGCACTAGTATTGAGTGTGTGTAAGACTTAAAATGGAACTTAGTGACTTTTTTACCTTAAATAAACAGTTTCAGAGTCCTTGTGATGGTTAAATCAGTTGTTGTGGTGTGAATAAATGAATAGCAAAAAAAAAAACACAAAAAAAAAAAACAAGCTAGCAGTGGCTTTGTTTCATAATTTTTGTCATGGAAGAGCAGCCAAATGGCAGAAAAAGTGCTGAATGAAGGATACGAGGAGGCGAAAGTGGAAGTAGCAAGGGATCATATAGGAGTCAACTGCACTTGTGAGTATTTACCAAGGGTTTAATGTAGGGGGAACTGTAGGGGGAGCAGAAGAAAATGAGGCAAAAACTAACAAAGTTACTGACAAGTTTTTAAAGATCAATTCTAAGCACTTTTCAAGCACTTTCAATCATCATACTTTCAGTTTTTATCCAGCACCTCACAAGTGGACAAAACTATATATTTACTGAACAAACCTATGTACATTTACAAGTGAAGGCCCCACACATCCTCAACCAGTGCCTCTGGGTCACTCCCAGTCTGTAAAATGTTCAATAACAACTCACGACACCTGAACGTGCCAGGTGCTCCAAGAAGTGTTGAGCTGAAATATCAGAAGTGCCAGTACCCCGAAGCCTATGATTACAATTTCAAGGATTTTTAAGCACTTCATCCAAAATTCAAGCACTTTTCAAACCTTGAAAACACAACAATTAATTTCAATACTTTCTGTACAGCTCAGTTGTTAAGCCCTAATGTGTAGTGGAACATTTTCCCATAGTGATTGCATATTCTTGAATGTGCATTTATTATACATTAACTTAAATATTAATGTTAACTATTTCTTTATCAAACCTGCTCAGGTTGCTTTTCTGATGCATCGGCTTTGGGTCCAGCCTCTTCTACTTCTTCATCGTAAACCCTCTGCAACAGGAAACAGTATGTTACCACACAGACCACATTGGTTAACACACACCTCAAGGCATTCTGCAATACTATTTAAAAAAAACTTTATCCATCTTTACTTATAATTAAAATGCATTATTACATTTTCTATAAACTGTGTGTTGGACAGCATGAGGAAGTCATTGAAGACAGAATGCAGGCAGCTGTCCGTGGCCTTGGTGTCACGGATTAGACCGTCAAGTTGTTTTTCTATCTCATGAGTCTTGGACAACATTCTCTGGCTGAAGTCTTGGAGGAACAGGAAGAGCTGTGAAGACACGATATTCAGGAAACAACAAATGAATAAATGTTTATTTCACATGCTAAAAAAACATGCAAATTATTTGAACGAGTGTTGGTGTTTTACCCCTGAGTCGGCCGCCAGGGACCAGTTGGCGCTGTTCTGTCTCATTTCTTCAATAGTCCAGGGTCTCTCCCAAATCTGAGCCTCATTGTCTGAGTGATTACTTTTACTTGGGCCATTTGTCAGTCCGTCCGGAATCCCACTCATCTGCAAAGAGAACACGTTGTTGTATAACACTTCTTTTATCAGAAGCTGCAGAAAATAAAAATATAACCATTATCTAACTTGTCTTATTTTACTACTTTATTTTTCTGCATAATTTTTTCTTTTTTATTACTTTATGTACAGTGTCACTCCTAATCATTACCGATGCACAAATGTTGTTTGTTTCAGGATTTATGAAATTACAGAATATTTGATGACCACCTAAAAATATCATGTGAGCCAGTTCAGGAGCCAACCCAGTGTTTGAAAACCACAGCTCTAACACTGATAATCAATTTACTCAATAAATCCTACCAACCCATCACTGCTGCATTAAAATTATATAAAAGACGTCAAATATTGAATCAAAAACACAGGTATAGCTATAAGGTGAAGCTAGAAAGTTCAAAATGTAGCAGCTTCATCATAAGAGGTTCTATATTTATGTTCAACAGGCTTTTTAAGAACAGGTTCTGAATTAATACAGTATCACAGCAAAACCATCATACAAACATTTTAGACTACCAAAGAAGCCCAGCATCCCACCAGGGGTCCCATGCCATAGTCTATGAACTCCTGATTTAAGAGACATTGCACAAAAACACGAACCTTAAAAACCAAACTGAATTATTCTTTGCCATGGACATTGACAGTGAATTAATTTAAAAAGAGGGTTGCTATGAAAAAAAAAAAAAGCATATGCCCTTGTTCTTAACTGACCTATAAATTTGCCTAGGAGGAATATGGCAAACACAGCTGCATCACCACTGAAACTATTCACTTCCTCATGTGACTGTTGTAACACAGTAAAGCACTGTACATTTACTAGCACTGGTCAGAGGGATTGACCACTGCGCTCTACTACCTCAAGATTAAAAGTTCTGAAGTAACCCATTAACCTAAAACAAACTGTGCTACAAAACCTAATTACATTTTAGAAATATTAAGGCTACAATATAATAAGTTCTGTCTAAACTTGACTAACTATCTAAAGCTTTGATTTAGGCATTTGATATTCAAATGAATTTGTCAAAATTGCTTAAAGTCACTCAATTTCTTATAAAACGACCAACTCTTTTCTAATCAACATTATCGTTAACTAACTTAAACCTAACATTAAACCAGTGAATGCAAAGTAAAAATCCATGCATATAATACTATAGTCGGAAGACGGAATGTCTATTACACAATTTAACGCAGGCAAATCAAAACGTGGGGAATATGTGTTTCTCTTTCCCGGCTTTAAACTCTGTTTCGATGCTGCTCTAGCCACACTTGAAACACAACAGGTAAAGCCACATTTCACATTTGGACAATGCCAACACTGTCACGCACCAGTAAAGCACGGCTGATAAAGTCCACATAATATCACCTGAACTCTGCATCTTACTACTTCCCGGTAAACGCTGACAAACTTTGCAAAAGCCTAAAAGCGCCCACTCTTTAGTTAGCAGTTAGCTCAACTTAGCTAGTTAGCTACAAACAACGTTAGCAACAGCACCTATAGGAACGTCACAGTGTCTTGTGAAGCAAATTTAAGCGTTTTCACTCTTACCTTGGACTTAGGTTTTCAATTACGTTTTACGGAGAAAGGCTGTGGTCAAAATGTATTAAAAAAAAGAAGATCGATAATGCTAAATTTGGCCTTTCTCTCATTGGTCTTCTGACAGGTCAGCCATGTTCTGTCTGCAGACAGTCACCTGACCGCCGTCGCCTAGCAACGCGGTGAATGTGGGGCGGAGTGGAACTAACGGCCGCGGCTAACGGCTAACGGGCAGAGAAAAGGCATTAGTTCAGCTCTGAAAACTACATTAATCTGTGCTTTTAACTCATACCAACGCAGATAATGTTACACCAATTAACACACACATTCCTGGCCATTCAGTCTTCTAAATTAGGATTATTACCCTCCACTGGTAAGCTTTTGACTGCCTGACAAAAAAACTGCTGTGATGAGCCTGGAAAACCTGTTACATGCTTAGAGTAACCAGATGTATTGAATATTTCTATATTTAGCTTTGCATATTACCATTAAACTAATATTTTGATGTACTACTGCTAAGGTTAATAACGCTTCAACATTAGTAATAATAATACTTTTTATGTGATGTTTTTCTTCTTTCACTCTAAGGTCACTCTACTCTTAGGTGCATTCCAAATATGGCACAAATAATGAGCTTGGTACAAAGTTATCAGACCCAAGGTTGCAGGGGGGGCTCCTACGGCCTGTCGATGAGTACTTTTTGTGGCCCTGCCCTATGCACAAAAAAGTTACTCGAAGCCAAGAAGATAATGCTATGCAGAGATCGTCATACATAGTAAGAAAAGCTTAGGACACTCCTCTTTAGGAGCGCGCTCACTCTGCTGACTGTAACCTTACCTGTGTTTTTACTGAATAAACTTGTAACTTGATTGCACTTCTGAATCATCGTCCTCTTTGATGCTTTCACCCAAAATGAACAAATCCTTACAGATGTCTCTATTTAATGAGGAGAGTCCCAGTTTTAGGCTCCTTGTCCCATCCCAACAAATATCTATAAAAACACTTATGTCCCAGCTGTCCCAATTTTAATATCTACAAAAACATCTGATCTCTGCCACTATTAGCTGGGGTCAGCCCTATGTTCCCCGTGGCCTACTATGTTCCTCTGTACCTACGTTCCCCGGTCCAGAGAAACCAGGTAAGATAACTACCGGAGAAGGACTTGCACTTTCTGGTAAGTCCTCATGTTCCCTTGCCTTAACCCCAACCATAATGTTCTTCGGGGAACATAGGTAGCCTACTTGGGAACATAGTAGGCCACTGGGGAACATAGGGTTGACCCAGCTGAGATTAGGGACTTAAGGAGGACATCATTATACTCAACATAAAGGATGAGCATGCAGCTTTTTGAGCGATCTAGAGGCTAATTTCTTAAGCTACAGCCTCTCTGCAGGAAGATTTTAATCCATAAACAAACCCAATAGTTATGGATAAATACATGTTAATCAATGTGCACTGTCTCATATGAAATACAATAAACATAATTTACACTAAGTTCTCCGCAGGTTTAAAGGTTCAAAATTGTGTCAAAATGCAGTTTTGCTTGACCAACAAAGGTGGAATGAGTATTTGAAATCAAAGTATTTTCTATACACTAAATAGTCAGAAAGTACACATTTGAGTTATTACTTGTACAAAAGTGTCTAGTAAAAGCATCATTACTTCAGACAAATGTATTTTTCACTGTAATTTTATATTGAACCTTTAAAACATTGCAAATGTCCCAGCAGTTAAATACTCAGTTAAAACAGAATTTACTCACATAAGACAAATAACTTCTAATTGACTCTAACACCATTTTGTTCATTAAAATATAGAAAGAAATTGCAATAAAAAGTCACTATGAAGAAAACTTTTATTCGCACAGTAAATTACTTTTTTGGTAGCAACTGTATAAAACACACTTTAAATCGGTAAAAAAATATTTTAGCAAACCACAAGACTTTAAAATATAAAACACATGCAGTAATAATTTACTGAAACAAAATCATTTGTTAATTATTAACAATTAATAATTATAGACTTAACACAGGAAGATCAAGCCTGGATTAGACTGAACGGAAAATTCTGGCACTTATTGTTGGATGACCACAAACTGGGAGAAGAGGTTAAGTAAAAATGTTGTGACAAAACATTAGTAAGAAATGCAATACAAAGGACATTTAAAGGAACAAGGTCTAAAACTGGTTGGCACTTGGGCACCATCTGCGCCTACACAGTCGTAGGGCACAAGGTAGGTAGCGTACAACTTTGGGCTTCAGCCTTTGAAAGAACGGAAACCTTTTTGAAAGATTTTTTTTTTCTTCTATTTTAATTTTTTACAAAAACAGACAACAAACAGTGCAAATAAACTGTATAAAAAAAAAACACCCCTGAAATAAATTTGTTTGCATAAGTCAGGTCACGTCAACCCAGTGCGAAAGCACAATGTCCTCTGTGTCACTCTTCGTCTTTAGAAACTTTATATTTTCAGCCTGTGTTTGTTTCTCCCTCTGTTCAGAAGTGCCACGTCCCTGAGACTCTGTGGTCATCGGTTCAGTCGAGGTATTTTCTCTGTTTGTCTCATCAGTGCTATGGTCTGTCTCCACTTCTCGTGTTAAATCTCTGTCGTTTCCTTCAACGCTTTCCTTGACCACTTCGCCATTGGCCTTCTCTTCTTCCACAACATATGCCTTTGCTACATTTGGCATCAACTATAAAACAAAAAAGAAATTTTAATTAGTTTCAAATCATTTTTGCATCCATTAAATGCTCTCCTCCTCCCTCTTATATATTTGTTTTGTTTCATTTAATGTCAGATTTGCCATTTGCCTCTCGTTTCTTCTGTTTTTTTCCTCTGTTTTTTCTTTTTGTCTGCTGTTTTGTGGCGTAAGAAGTTAGAGCCAGCACTGGAACTGGTATCTTTCCAGTCAGACTTGCTGCCTCATTACTCCAGAGTATAAACAGGTGCATGACTTTGGACTCAACCACTGAAAGTGTCCCTGATCAGAATGGGACCACCCCCCTTTGTTCTGGGCGTGTGATTGGTCAAAAAAATTCAGCCTCTGCTCTGTTGCTCTAGTTCCCCTTCTGTCAAAAATACTTTATAACAAAGCCCAGATGAGGTCTCAGAGGCTTTTTTCTTCAGAGATGACTTCGATTATGCTGCTATTGACTGAATAATTAGCTTTCCTCAAATACAAGGGAGAAGAATATCGGGCAGTGCATCTTTAACTTAAAGCCACACAATATAACTTTTCATATCACAATATTATATTTGGGACATCCATCAGGGTTAGCGATAGGGCTGCATGATATGGAGAAAACATGCGATATTCGATAACTATGTTGAAAATTGCGATAACGATATTATTGCGATATTTGAAAATAGAGCCTACTTTTCGAACATAGCAAGTTAAATTCACTACATTTCACACAAATGTAAGTTCCTGTATTTACAAGTCAAAACAGAGACAAAATCAAAACTTAACACAGACTAAACCAGGAATAAAACAAGGCTAAGCTGTGACTAAATTAATTAAATTACCACTAAAACTGGACTTTTTAAACATTTTTATTTAGTCACAACACATGTTCTTTTAAGGCTCTGGTGGAAAATGATTCTTCAGTGTAAATCTATAGCGTTATTGTGATATATTTAGATTATTGCCATACGGATACTACGTTTGCTGAAATTGCGATAACAATAATTTTGCGATATATTGTGCAGCCCTAGTTAGAGAGCATTTAGATTAAAGCAATTTACTAAACTACAAAGTTGGAAATGTACTTGATAAATACATTTTGTAAAACGTCCGCTTGAGAACATTTTTTTTTATTAGTTACTATTACTCAAGTTTAGCAGTAGCAGTGATTTCAGCTGTAGTAACAGCAGTGGCTCTGGAAGTTTAAGGAGCAGTACCAAAAGTTGAAAGCAAACTTTACATTCAATACCATGTTACTTTTTCTGATAATTTTCAGTACATGATGAAATGCCTAGAGCCACTGCTTTTTACTTTCCAGAAGAGGACATTTTCTAAGGCTGACTCGCTTACTCGATTTATCGGTTGGTCAGGTCTTGGTCGACAAAAATTTTATGTCGATTAGTTGCATGAACTCTTTGCATCAATAAAGTTGGTCTAATTTATTAGTTTAATTTTTAT
This sequence comes from Bostrychus sinensis, assembly GCA_020698575.1. Lineage (NCBI taxonomy): Eukaryota > Metazoa > Chordata > Actinopteri > Gobiiformes > Eleotridae > Bostrychus > Bostrychus sinensis. The sequence goes on along the minus strand of CM036254.1, from coordinate 8,147,987 downwards.
TTTATTAAAGATAGCATACTTTTTTAGATCTTTTTACAGCCATCTTTTCAAACCTTTTTATCCCCTAACCTAATTAATATGAAGTAAGTTGTTTGTGTAAAACTCTGGTCAGTCCCCTACATATCCTCGGTCGATTAATCGCTGTACTCGGCATAACTTCGGTCGACAACAATTTCTTTGGTCGACCACAGCCCTAACATGTTTTATATTTATATGAGTGGAATGTGTGTGAGATATATTTTAAACAAGGTGGCAAAAATATAAAAGGTTGCACAGATGGTTTTAGTTTTGCTGCATTACCTGGTCTAGCTTTCCATCTCCACCATCCATTCTTTCATCCTGCCTCCTCGCCTCCTCAGTCTTCTTCTCATTCAACTCTTCATCCACGACTTCCTCCTTAGCAGCATTTGTTTCTTCTGTTGTGTCGTCGGTGTCTCCCTGCGGCCCATTCTGTGTCAGCTCCTCCGTTTCTTTGTCCTCCATTTTGGCTCCGGCTGCCTCAGCGCTGCCCACTTCCTCCACCTCTGCGTCCTCTTCTGTCTCCCCTGGGTTTGATTCGACCTCTTCCATGTCCTGGCCGCTCGCTGCGTCCCCTTGCAGTGGTTGCCAGTAGTCGTACAGTTTGCCCTAAAATCAAAATAAACACATTTCGTTGTCTAATAGTTCAAACACTTGGATGATTGGGAGTATTAAGCTACTGTACATTAAGAGGTCTGGTTCTCTGAAGGAGCATCTGCCATTTGGTGTAGATCCGAGCCACAAGGTCCTTCACCTGGAACAGAAAAAGTTTAACCAGATTAGCGCTGTGCTGTAAAACTAGGTCAGCAATCCAGTTTGTAACTGTGTTGAAATGTGATCAGAGACACGCTGGATAGCCATCTGATTCATGTCAAGGAAGATATAACTTACTTTTCCACTTTTAGACAACCATTTTTCACACAAGAGTAAGTGGACAAAAGACAAAGACTAGGGAATAGGGGACATCTTTAAGGGGAGACACTACAGGCAAAACACGACAGTTTGCTCCATAACATGTGGCTTTAACACTGAAATAAAGCAAATGTGAAAATTGTTTTGTACATTTAGTCACTTATGTCCATAGATTTCTATTGGAAATACTGATTTCAAAGGCCGTTTTTCAATGAGTTTTTCCTCACACACCGAGTCAGATATCTCTACTTCAGTCGCATCTACAAGCACCAAAACTTCCAGTCTTGTACTTAACAATATTTTAAAGACTTTTACAGAGCAATATGTTGATATGTAATTCTTAGCCTGAGTTACTGGTCATTTTACTCCTAAAAACAAGGCAAAAATTGATTTTTTTTTAAGGCTAGTCAGTATTTTCTAGTTTACCAAAAGACAAAATAAAATAATTCCCACTGTTTCTCTCTGTTTGTCTTCTTATGTATCATGTCGACAATATGAATCAAGAATTTTAAAACTGGCTCTTTCCACTATTCAGAAATACATTTATTAGAAATGTATGTAACTTTTACACACATTATGCATCATTTTCACATGAAAACATTAAATGACTCAAAATTTGCAATACAGTTTTTTCCTATATTTATGTCAGTGATGTACAGTAAATGTCTCCCATTGATGTTAGTTTAAAAAAATCCCTATTGACCTGCAACGTCTTGCCTTAAATACTTTATACAAAGATTTTATAAACTACTTTATGAACTGCCATTAATAGTTTTAGAGCTCAAAAATAAAGCAGCACACAATTAGAACAAGCAATATCCAATAATAACTATGTTCCCTTACAACAGGTTTCAGGACTAATGGTGCTTTTATTCGTTTGCCAGAAACAAATTTACATCACTTAAAACTAATTTGCATCTTGTCCATCACTTCTTCCTTCCTTCCTAAACTGTCGACTCACTACAGGTTACAACATTTACATTCACTTTAACGTACCTTACTGCGGTAGAGACACTTCTCGCTCTCCCTGATGTGACACTTGACGTGCCTTTCCAGCTCAGAGCAGAGGAACAGCAGCTGCTCCTGAAATACAAAAAATATCACAAGAATTATTATTTAACATGGAAAAGACTGAGAGATCTGAATAAAAACCTGTTGGATAAAAAGGGGACAAACCTTCTGATGAGCAGGGAAGAACTGGAAATTTGACGCCTCATTGGCCAAGGTCAGAAGGCTATAACAGAGGTAGTAGGCCTGAAGAGACAAAAGGATATTTTTAAAATGACTGCTAACAATTCTGGTCATAATAAAGAATAGAATAAACTGCATTGTCCTTTAAGTGTTTTATCTATGGCCAGACCTGCTGGTCGAGGCAGGCCAGGTCCTCCTCCTCTCCCTCGGTGTGGCTCCTGTGAGAGGAGCCCAGTAAGGTCCGGAGCAGAGAGGATGGCTTCATCCGGGACAGGTACAGCCTCAGGTCACACAGCTGAGAGAGAGACTAATGTTATTGCACGGTTGTACTTCAGATTATAAACATGCAAACATGCTTTTTTTTTTCTTTAAATCACCTGAAGCTCTTTGTTTTTGGGTCTGTACAAACAGCTTCCATCCAACAGTTTGGAGATCATGGACAGACTGAGATGTCGTCGCAGTTGTCTAAACACGAAAAAAAGAGTTAGTGACAGACAAACTCTTCTTTGGCTTGTTCCGGTTTGGGGTCGCAGGTGGCAGGGCCATATCCCAGCAACTATGGGCCTCAGGCGCGGTACACTCTGGACAATGGCCAGTTAGTTGCAGGACTGACACTTATAGATGCTCTAAAATTATATATTCCTTAACACTTTACAACGTGAAGGTTTTTAAAAACATTTTCCATCTCAGCGACTGCTCAGATGAATGACTCATTTGCCCTTGTTTACATTTATAGCCCAATTAAAAAAAAAAAGTTATATTACTACTGTTCACTGTCCCCACCACAAAACATCATAAAAATTTATACATTACTTTTTTTGCATAAATCTTTCAATCAACTTCTCCCCTGATCATAAATACCAAAATTGTTATCATTTTCAGAATATTACCCCTTTTTATGCCAGTGTATGTAATAGCCGCGTCTTAATTTTTTAGTAAAAAGAACACACAAAAAATGAAATGGTCAGGGCAGACACTGATAAAAAGATTTATGACACTTTTGTCAACAGGAGCAATGTAACAAATGTAGTTAGAGAGTGTAAAAATTAAGTAATATTAGATTTGTGTTTAGAAAATCAACATTAGTGATAAAATACACACCTGAGCTGCATTTCATAGAAAAGATAAGAACCACTGCAAAGTTATCAACAAAATAAAATTTGAACAGGACACATTTGTCCTCACTGGGGCACAAGGGTTAATACACTGGATACATTTCTCACTGCTAAAGGAAAGGAACTCTTTGCATACTCTGAGCATGAGCGTGATATTGTGGATAGAACTTGTTTTGAGCATTTGCAGCGGTGTTATGTGAACGAGGGAATTTTGCCAAATGCTTTCATGGGGACACAAACAAATGGAGAAATTATTGGTTTATAAAATTATCTGTGTACTAGTGCTCAGGCCGTAAGACTTCACTAAAGACGGCCAGATTACCACATCACATATTTGATGTGAACTATGATAAAACCTTTGTTTTATTAGGGCAATTTATTAGTTAGGTAACAAGTGAGAAAACAAGGAAGAGCTTACTTTCCCCGGGAATGGTCTGGCAGCAGTTGGACAAGATGGCACATGTTGTGGTGGTCGTCTGTGAGGTCAGTCAGGGCCAGACAGATTTTAGGCATCTGAAATAATTTATGTAAATGTAATCAATGGCTTATACCGTTTCAACCAAAAAAAAGAAATGTAGTTTAATTAATGGTAAACTTCACTAAGTAAACAGCCTGGCACACACTGACCATGTTGTCCCAGTCCCTGATGTTGTTGAGGACCTGGTACAGCAGAGGGTACAGCTCCACACTGGTCTGGAGAATGAGGCGAGAGTCCAGGCCAATGGTACTGAGCAGGGTCAGCAGCAGGAGCAGCTCACTGTCGGTGTAGGCTCGAGGACAGAGCCCCACGCAGCACGACAAGTACTGCAGACACACACAGACCACAGAGTGACGTTTTCTGACGTTATGGAGGTCTGTAAAACTTGGCTTTCTCTTGAGACTGACCTTGAATATATTATTACAGTTGTGTTCGGGAAAAGCGCTTGGTTCTTGGCTCGAAGGATTTTCACTTTTAATGTAGACATCTTCCCTGCAGAAAAATGTAACATACACCTGTCATAAATATGTAACAGTTTTTAATGGCTCAAATAAATAAATCTACGAGGTACATTTTCATTTGAATTAGAAATAAACATCAGAGACGTACTTGCTCCACTGCACTTTTCCATCATTATTGTTGTACAAGTCTCATTCAGTAAAAGAATAATTTTGTCATGTAAAAAGGAAACTTTAAACACATTCACTTGTTCAACCAAGAGCCACATTAAGCCTGTTTTAGACAGCACTGATGTATTCTTATTAGTGGTGGGACTCCATAAAAACAAATGTATCTAATTAATTACAGGCTTTGTAATTAATTAATCGCATTTTTATAAATAGCAATATTTATATGTGATAAATAAAATATAAGAGCTTATTTGAATGTTCTGGCATATTTTAACTTTATTTCAAACTAACACCGCGTTCAACCAGGGCAGGATTTAGCGTTTGTGCATCGACCTCTGGGTGGATCTGTCCCCTCTGTCCTGTGCATCTGAACCAGACAGACTGCTGTCCCGTCTGCGTCAGTCCGCTGTGAGAACGATCGGAGAGACGATGAGCAGCGCCTTGAAGCAGCACGTTTTAAAGTGAAAGAAAAGTGACGCCGTGCGCTGGTTGCACGGAGGCGCCCGACCTCGACCCCGCAGTTACCTGTGGTGCAGTCTGTAGGCACAGTATCCAACTGTTCACAGCTGAAATCCACTTTTATTTGATGTTGTGTCCGTGTGGATGTCCAACCCTGGTTACTGTGTGCTAGAAACTAGGTCACTGAAAAAAGTTCCGTGTTGTCATAGACAAGTGCAATTTATGTGTTAATTTTTCCGTAATTAATTAATCGCAATTAATGTGTTAAAGTCCCAGCCCTAATTATTATTATTATTATCAACTAATAACATACTGTACATCACTGTCAGAACTGTTCTGTACCCTCAGGATTGTTCTCATCAACACTGGCTGTAGCTTCTGTGTTGTTCAAAATAAAATAAACAGCTGAAGTTTTATTTTAGAAAGCACACTAGACCCTGAAATATTACATTTAATAGTCCACTAAATCCAATGTTTCTGATTTAATTGGTCTGGCTCACATTCACACTGAGCTCTGTCAAACAAACTGAACTCACTGAAAATGCTCTTTGGACGAAAGTCCAACCTTGCAGCTGTTTTGTTTGTGAATATCTTTCTATATTTATACAGTAGACTTAAATCAGTGAAGTATTAAGAGGAGTGACATTGGCCCAATAGGACTGTGGAATTCTCCATTGATTAGTTTAATTAAAGTTTCATTATTTTGAGTTTATAGCAACTATACAGACATCATACTTCAAATATATTATATATATTCAAATATAATAGCAATTTCTTATTAGATGAGCATTTTTTGTGTTTTTTTGTGCTTTTCACTTCACTTCCTGGCTTTAGTTTGTTCTTTTATGTTCTTCCTTCATTAGAACAACACCAGGGCCCAAAGCGAGCCACAGTGAGACCTGAGTTCACTTGTTTGGCTCGTATCTAGGTTTGATTAAAGAGGACCAAAGAGGGCAGGGTGTTAGTAGATGAGTTCTTACAGTAGGTCTCCTTCTGTGAACGGAGGCTGCAGAGTCTCCAGAGGGAACAGAGACACAAAAGGAACTCCCATATTCATCAGCACCAACGTAATGTCAGCCAGAGTGGGAACCCACACCTTAAATCTCTGGTTTCCTTTTTTCACTTGGGAAACATAAACAAACACAATTTACCAAGTGGGAACAAGATAGGAGAAGTAACTTAAAAATGTCCCTCCCTATCCCAAACCTTGCAACAAACTTACCTTTCTGATAAGCAGCAGTGTATGCGATATCACACAGGACCTGAAGTATCTTCTCCGACAAAATCCTCTCACTATGAACTGACATCATCTGAGAAAAGTTTACACTTACGTTAAATATCAGCCTTTTATTCGGCTAAACCTTTACAGTGACGGATCTGAGGGGCCTACCTTGAACAGAAACCGCGTGACCTGACAAGGACAGGGCGAGCGGCTGTCGTAGGCTTCTTGAAACAGTCCAATATTGATATAGAGTTTTAGTTGAGCATGACTGGACCTGACCAATGAGAGAATGTCAAACAGTGAGTAGTAGGGCTGCGGCCAACCAAAAACATCAGCTCAAAACGCTCTTTATTTGGCTGATTTTTGGACCTTTGCCTCTCCCTTGCGATGGGTATTGAATATTTCTACATATAGCTTTGCGCTTTACCATTAAACTTATATGTGGATGTACTACTGCTAACGGCTCAACATTAGTAATAATAATACTTGGGTCTTCTGTCGTGTTTTTCAGCTGTAAGGCCAGCTTACAGAGGGTGCATTGTTCATTCATAAAACTGCACACATAACAAATAGAGCTGCTACAAAGTTATCAGACTCAAGGCTGCAGTTGTGACTCCCCATGGCCCAGCCAGACACGCGGGAGGCTCAGGAAGAAAAAGAAGATAACGCTATGCAGAGATCGTCATACAGAAATATAAAAACTTAGGACACTCCTCTCTCCCTCTCCTTTTCTGCAGAGCCTGTAGCTACACTGTAACCTTACCTCTGAAAACTCATTAAACCTTCTGATTTGACTACACTTCTGAATGATCCTCTTTGATGCTTACACCAGAAAACGAACATTCTTACATGGGGCTAGGGTGAATAAATAAAGAAATATTTCAAATGCTGAATAATGTAATGACAATAAGACTAGCAATATTTGAACAATCATTATCAATTGACTTAAAATTCGGATCATCCTCCACTGTTTAAACTTGGGGCTAAATCAAAACTAATCCAAGACTAACCCAGGACTAAACCAGGTCTGTAAATAAACCTTTTCTTTTATTGGGGCTTTACACCTGCACAGTTTAGTCATGACTTTAGGACTTTCCCATTTGGTCTGAACCAAAACATGAGATGAGAAAGCTCCAGCAGACGGTGGTTTCTGATCAAAGTCTTACCTTAAAGAGCAGACTTTCAGGTGTGAAAATGCTTTATAATTAAACTGTGGTGTAAAGGAGGAATTTAAATACCACAGGTCATATTGGCCACTTTTATTGTAGTTACTGAATGTTGTTGTATGTTTTTCCAAAACTGCGCAGGCTTAGTTCAATGCATGGTCTGTATGGGACCAAGCTGTGACCACTCAAGTAAACTGAATGAATTATTTTTGAGTGTGGCCTGGGGCTGGGTGATATGGGGAAAAAATTCAGACAATTTACAATTAATTTTTATTTTTCTTATATTTTTAGTCATTTTTCAGCTTTATTGGATAATGCATCAGGAAGTGACATTCAGCAAAGTGTCAAAGTCCGGACTCGAACCCACTTGTTGGGTAGGACTTGAAGTCCTGTATATGCACCACAGCTCTACCAACTGAGCTATGATATTAACATTATTTTCTATTGGTATCTGTCCTAAAAAGCAATTTGTTTTTTGTTTTTTTCATGAGAATATCGCATAGCTATATTTTTATGCTAAATGCCTAGACGCAAAACAACAGCAAAACAGTTCAAAGCAGTATTATACTCTCACAGTGATATTAGACATAAATATGTGTTAGTGTTAGCCCTCTCTGCTTCTAAAGGCAAGGTCTATCATAATTTATTCACCATAAAAAATCTTGTAAGGGCACAAAAAACTCCAGAGCACATGGCTCATCTGCACAAAGCAAGTTAGTGCTACACACTACGCTTATTTTGGGACTCCTTTCTCTGTGATTAATTATGTTTTCAGTTTATCTCCCAGCTCTACTGTGACATGCGCGCATCATGTGACCACTGAAAGTTGAACTCGTTGAACAGAGCCTGTGGGGACTCCATAAACACTCACCAGAGGAGGGTCTTCTGTGCTGTCTCCTGTGGGCTGAGCATGCACTGTCTGAGCTGCAGCGTGTTCTGGTCAAAGATGCGTCCAAACTTTTCCAAATGAAACACCAAATGTCCAGGAGGCACTTCTCTGATTGCACTGGACATCAACGAATACCGCTGCAGGAACTGCCTTTAAAACAAAAAACGAGAATATTCATTATTTTACAGACAGCTTATGCTTCTATCGTTGCATAGGCGTCTGCTCACTGTTGCTCAGCCGAGATGGGCTCCTCTCGGTTCTCCTCTGCCTCCTCATATTCAGCTAATCTCAGCAGATCCTCCTGACACGCTGTCAGAAGTTCAGTCTCCACTTCCTTTGCTCTGATGGATACAAACAAAAGAGTTGATTACAGCTGTTCAAAATGACAAATGGAATACTAACTTCTCCAATACACACTTTTTACTAGTGTTAATTTCCTTCAGCATTTGATCCAGGTTGTTTTTGTAGTTGCCAGTCTTCACAGAGGACGCCAAGTGTTGCTGAAGAAGTGGGAATTGGAAAACATTTGCATTAAAAGAACATTTTTGTATTAATGTGATATTTTGGGACTTTTGACAAGGGTTGTATGTGGTTTTACGTAGCCCAAAATTATTCATACCCTGGTCGAATTTTGAGCTAAAGGGAATTTTAAAGGATCTGTTCTGGCTGGAAATAACACAACAAAGTGGTATAGGACACTGTGGTAAATATACTATCAAGAAAGTAATTTAACCATTTTTAGTTTCATTTTCATCACATTTCGACAAAATGGTCCAAATCCAAAATTATTCATACCACAGTGCTTTCCACTAATTCAAAAGATTACGATGGCCCACCATAGTCCCATTTTCCCCCCCTGTAGTCTAGAACTGAAATGTAAAACATTTTCCCAGTAAATACATAGAACTTAGAGTACTAATAGTAGCAGTGATGCTACTGTTAGTACTACAAATAACTAACAAAAAAAAAAAGAACCTCCAAAAAGTTATATACTATGATGTTTTACTAGAATATTTTAGACACCAATATTATTTATTTAAAACAAAAATTAATAAAGAATGCTAAATATGAATAAAAAGCTTTACAGTGGCTAAATTGGCTAATAATAAAAAAAATAAAATAAAAATACGATAAAATGACTTGTTGAAACTTGTTTTAAAAAAGCCACTTTTTTATTATGGTTCATGACTTGACTTTAATAAAAAGCTATTTTTTTATAAAAAGTAATTCTAGATGATGTCAAGCCGGTGGTTAACGGTTAATTGATAATTGTTTGTTAAGATTACCAGTTCAGTATCGTGCTCCTGCAGACTGAAACGGTTTACAGAGGACCTTAAAACTACAAAATCTTGTCCCTTTGGATCATTTTGCGTCTATTTTGAAAGACCTGGAGATCATTTACCTGCCACTGCTTCTAAATGAGTCTTTTTTATCTCAATGTTTTTAACTCTTATTTCTCTTTTTATTGTATTTTGTATGCAGTGTGGGTTGTGTTGTTGATGCCTCTTGGTCAGGACTCCCTTGAAAAAGACATCTGTGAATCTCAATGGAACTTTCCTGGTTAAAGAATGGTTGAATAAATAAAATTAATCAATTAAAGGAAATTAACCGAATGTGCATCCCTACCTGATGCCCTCTCTCAATAATCAGTAGCAAAGCCTTTATTTTCTATCACAGCTTTTTTTGCACATGTCCCCTGGGATTTTAGATCACTCTTTTTATGCACAGATCTCCAGGTCTTTGATGTTAGAAAGCTTTCTTGTTATTACTCAGGTCTTCAGTTCTCTCCACAAATTTACAATCTGATGACTCAGGTCTGGACTCTGGTCTTGGCTACTTCAACATGTTGATCCTGTTCCAATGATTTCTTTAGCACTTTGGCTGCTCTGTGTTTTGGTTTGCTGTGCAGAGCCAGGGTATGATTAAATTTGGGCTTAACTGTGTAATTTCACCATTCTCTTCTCATCTAATGAGTCCTTAAGCAAGGCCTTTTCTGCCACTTACCTCAGAGGGAGTTACCAACAAACAAGTCATGCAAGATGATAAAATAGTGAACATATAAAGAAACATACAGCATATATTTTTTTAATATATCTAAAGACATTGTTTTCAACTCACAGTTCTCTTTTGGGTGGTGTGTCCGGGCGTACTGGGCTCAGAGAAGGCCTCTTTCTCCGGCGTCTGTGGAGGCTTCGCTTTCATTATCTCGTGCAGCGACACCAGCTGCTCGTCCTCGCTGCTGTGGGAGCTCTTAGCGTCCAGATCAAAATCGAAGTTCAGCTCAAGGTCCAGGTCCAAAGAATCCTCGTGACCAAACGTCTTTTCTTTCTCCTCGCTTTGTTTGTCCGTACGAGGCGGAGATGGAGACTGAGGCGGAGGCGGAGAGGGCCTTCTGGGAGGAGGCGCAGCAGCAGCAGGGTCCTTGTCCACAGCGCAAGATGTGGTATTTCTGGGCGACTGGGGTTTGTGTTTCTCGTGGTGCTTGTCCGAAGAAGCCACCAAGACACTTTTGGTTCCGATATTTTTACAAGAAGCTGGCAAACTGTCAAGTTTGACCCGCGTTAAAGAGACTGTCGGCAATAAAATCTGAACACCTGAAAGTATTGCGTTAGTGGGATTGGTACATGATGCTTGAGAAGAGGAAAAAGTGCTACTGGAAGTCTTCTCTTTCTGGCACGGCGTAGCGGCCGGTGTAGCGGCTGGCGTAGCGGCCGGCGTAGCGGCTGGCGTAGCGGCCGGCGTAGCGGCCGGCGTAGCGGCTGGCGTTTGAGGATTGCTTGAAATGGATGGCGAACCACTTTTATCCGAAATGTTCGCTTTGACTTTCTCATCTGGCCTTCCCTTTAGCGTTTTGTGCCCCGAGTTCACAATGTAAGTCATAGGATCTGGGGTGAAAAGGTCATTTATGTCGTCGGCGATAACTGGCTTTTTGGAACGGTGAAGTTTGCGACAACTCGACGAGCCCGATGATGACGAGCTTGATTTCAGAGCCGGCTTGTGGCTGTTCAAGTCCACCACTTTGTTTTCTCCGACCTGACTGACCTTGCTCGGGCATTTGGGAGCATTTGGCATCGTGTGACCGTTAAAACTGGCAGTAGATTTGTGTGTGGGTGACGTCGAACTGCTTGGAATATTATCCTTTTTCTTACCTTCCTCGTGCGCTTTTGTCAAAATTTCGCTTTTCTTCAATGGTGAAGATAAGATCACCAAATTGTTCTGCATAGATTTAATACAAGCCAGCTTAGCTCCCATTCCTTTCTGAATTTGGCAAGGTTTAGGTGTCAATGCAGTAGATTGGACCGGCTTAACTGAGTTTTCAGGGGTCGATTCTGTCCTTGAATGGTTTTCTGGTGTTTTAGAAGACAGCTCTGAGTCTGATAGCGGCTTTTGCGACGAGGAGGAAGAGGAGACAGGGTTGAGGACATTTCCAGCGGTGCATTTAAGTTTTGTGTCAGAGCCCACAGCCTGGAGACACTGTTTCTTGGCGTTGTCGTCGTCACTGCCTGAATTCCTGCGCCTCTTCTGAAGGCTGTGATTTATGTAATCTGGAGAAGAGGAGGAACATATTTGACATATTGCTGTTAAACTGCAATTTCAACACCGTATATAATGAGTGCTTAAGCTAACTTCTAATACAGCCTGCTGATATTTCAAGGAGAAAATCAAGTCAGTCGAGTTGCAAAGTATTTCATCATGTGACTGCTCAGTAAAAGTGGTGAAATTGTAAAACTAGCTACCAAAAAAGCATTGTAAAAACCTTATCATCACCAGTAGAGTATGTGGACTGTTAAAGTAAGCCCCTGGACAAGACAATTACCCACATTTTACAGATTTAAAAGCAGAACTTGTTTCCTCCAGGCAAATTGTTTGAACCAAAGTTTGCATGTCATTAGCACTCTCACTTCCTTACACTCAACAAAACATGCATGAGGTAAGCTGCTAAATCCTAATCTGAAAAAGTGTTGGCCCTTTGACAAATTGAAGGTTATGGTATTAATAAGTTAAGGTAGATTTTATTGTCCCCACCAAAAAATTTGTTCTCTGCATTTGTCCCATCATTCAATACTGCTGGTCCGACCTGTCAGGAGCGGTGTGGAACAGCTGAGCCCTTCTCAAATCTTTAGCCAGGATCTTGGTCAAGAGTACCTAGCTGGGGGATTAGCCTTTTGTGCATGTTTAATCCCAGGTACAAGGTAAAAGATTTATAGATGTCACATTGCACGACATGGTATACGTTAATTTGTAAACTACCGCTTGTTCACACTACAATGGTTCAAACATTGAATTGTGGCAACAACCAAAGTCTGTCGGAGCAAATTTCAAGCTCTGGACGCGATGTGTTTACGTCATTGTAGCACGAGTGAGTTGGAAACGAACGTCACTTGGTATAGTAATGTTTTTGCGTGGAAAAGTGAATAAATCAAAAGGCAAACAGGAAATGTGACAACGTTTATGGCTGGGAACTGTTGTTGTCACTATGAGGCATGAGACATTGTAGGTGCAGCGAGAGGCAGGCACAATCTGCAACAAATCTTCTGAAATATCTGACACTGCTTGAGATCTGTCACAGCTCAATCTGTGATCTTTGTCCCTGTCCTAGTTCATAAGACGTATAACCACTGTTTTTGAGCTACAACTAATGATTTTCCCCACAATTAGGAGTCTTTTGAGACAGCCGAAATTGTGCAGTGTACACCCAGCTTTAGGTTGATGGGGGAAACCAGAGCACCCAGAGGAAACCCACCAAGGCAAGGAGAGAACATGCAAACTCCACACAGTCTCAGAATTAGGGCTGCAACAACTAATCAGATTAATTGATTATAATCGATTACTGAAATAATTGTCAACTCATTTAGTATTCGAATAATCGCCAACTGGGATATTTAATAGACTCTGACACATGCCGTGTTCTGTGAGAGAAGGTTTTATTACCTAGATAGAGCAGTAAACTGTTAAAAACAATGTACATTTTGTGTTTTTGATTAAAAATATCATATATGTATTACAGATGATATTTTATGTATATATGGTCCACAAAAACATCTTCACGAAGCGTGGTTGTAGCTTTGTCTGATTTAGTTTTGTAAAAATTAAGTGATTTTTGGTCGTATTAGCACCAATTTTTAACAAAAACTACAAAACACCTCAAGTTTTTAACCATTTTACTCATGTTTCTCTATCCGATTATTAATCAACTAATCGAAAAAGTAATCGACAGATTAATTGATTATCAAAATAATCATTAGTTGCAGCCCTACTCAGAATCAAACCCTGGACCTTCTTGCTGGGAGGCGTGCGAGAGTGCTAACCACTTTGCCACCGTGCCGCCCTAAAATGGCCATTGTCCCGGCTGCACCGCGACTCAGGCCCAAAGTAGTACTGCCTCAAGTAATGAAAATGTAACAGTAATAGTTTAATAGTAAAAGTTCTCACCTGTATGAGACTTTTCATTTGATGGCGTCCGTTCATGGAGTTGGTTCTATTGGGAAAATTGGGGTAAAAAAAAAAAAATCACTAAATACAATAATAATGTGTATATTTTGTCCCAGGTAAACAATTTGAACGGCCGATCCACAGACGAGTCCACTTGTTACCTGAGTGGATGTGGGGGGGTAGCTGGTCCTCCTGTCCTGGTCGCAGATGGGAGACAGACCCAGGTTGGTGCTGCTGGGGCTCCAGGAGTCTGAGCGCTGCAGGGGAACGTGTTGATTCACTGACCCGCCGAGGGGAGGGAGGTGAGCAGGTTTGTGCAGCTGGATCATGGGCACGGATCCCACAGGCCTGGACTCGACCTAACACACAGAGCCATAATCACTTCAATCTTCAATCTCATTCAATCATTACACACATAAAGCACATGTTATTATTTTGGAAACAGGAGTCACATTCACCACAGAGATGCCATGTACTGGTCAGGGAAAGGCAGATGGCGTGAATTTAAATACTGCAGTGTGATTGCAGTGTTAAGTGTAGGACTACGTTTGGCCAGAGCTCATGCACAGTAAAAGGCCCACAGATCTGGAAAACCATACCTTCCAATTTAAAAGCCCTCCCAGATCTGAAACATTTTACTTATAAAGTAAAACAATGGCTTAAATCAAATCAAATTTGTGAACATTAGAGGCACATTGCCACCAGAGTTTTATTATAAATAGTCTGTACTGTATTTTATGTTTTAATGTGTCCTTGTCTCACTGTTTGTTATTGTCTCTTTTGTCTTACAGTCCTGTTCTGCAAAGCTGGCCTATAGACATGGCATGCATTTGAAACTGTAACAATGTTTTTTTTTTTAGTCCTGTCGCTTTCAAATAAATGTGTAAGTAAAATAAAGTGCTGTGTGAAACTAAAAGCTAGTGAACTAAATTAATAAAATGTTACAATATCTGTTTCCTGGGTGTGAAGCTTGGTGTGAAAAACACCTCAATCTCAAATGTGTAAGCCCTCAGAGGCCTTTTACAGACATTGCATGTAGACAAAGTGGACAGCCTCTCGATCATCTCAGCATCTGTTCACACCTGAGGTCACATGTGCAAGAAAAGTTGATAGGACGGCAGCTCCGGACATTATGCAAATATCATGTTTGGCAGAGAAAAGTGGGGCAGCTTTTGTTCAAATAGTCAGGCCAGGAAAGCGTCCAGAGGATAGAGCGTGTCTATAAAAAGGCTCGAGAGACATACTCTACCAGACAACCATTCATTCTCCCATTCATTTATTCATTATGTCTATGGCTACTGTGTTTTAGTTTTAATAAATGAACTAAGGTAGTGACAAAAAGTTTGCATTTCGCTTGCGTTTTCAGTTTGTATAATACTATCTCTTTCTTTCCTTCGGCTTCTCTGATAAACGCCTCCTGGCATTGTCATGGTGCTGGTTATGAAAATGCAACGTTAGGACGCTTCATATGGTTAGCCGCCAGCTTGCTCACCTGGGAAAGCTTTTAAAGTGACCTACAGTCCGCTTACCCGCTCACAGTGACAGAGGATGAGAAGCACCTGAGGGTCGGGGAAGGGGCTGTCCTGTTAAGAGTTGATCTATCAGTAAAATAATTTAGAAAAAACATTAAAACAATATTTTCTACTACATAGTGTTGCTTGCAACATCTTCCTGTCCAGGGACTGCAGGTGGAAATTAGCAGCTTTGATAAATGCTGGCACAAAACAAATTTTCCTTTTGAGGTTGTTTTGTATTGGTGTGCATGTCCCAGTCAAATAAATAAATTCAAATTCATGCCATGTAAACCGCTATGGTTGCCCTGTTAAGGGATGTGATGCAGTTTCCTATAAACAAACCCTATTAAAAAAGGTAAGATAGCAAATTCACTTCCTTATTTTTATGATTAAATCAACTGAGACATCCTGCTCTTGTAGAGCTGAGCAGTCTGCTCTGGGCAATGGCAGAGAAATGGTGTTATTTAATTTGTTCAACTGTATTTGGGTGGCTGACGTTTGGTGGTGTAACACCTTTTTTTGTCCTGAGGTGTGACACAACTTTGAACCTGAATACAAAGAAGGAAGGAATTCATAATTTTAAGCATAACTCTATTATTTCTAAACATTTTGACCGTTATTCAAAACTGTGGGGCTAACTTAATGAATAGACCCTTCACCGATGAAAAAAAAAAAAGGTTTTTAACATTCAGAATTAGATTTTTTGAAAAATACAGCTGTTACACCACAGGACACCAAACAAGCACAGGTTAACAGTTTTTGGGAAAATGGAGATTTGACTAAAATTAATAATTAAATAGTTCCCTTTGACCTTTAGCTCGCAGCCTTATCTCCAGAGGTTTTTATGCTCTATAAATGATAGACAGGTTCCTGCAGGGTTGGTGCAGGTTTAAAACCTTTTCATGTCACGCCATTGTGATTACAAGATTAAACCAATTTTAATGATTACTGCCGGATTCTGGTGCAGTTGAACGTGTCGTTTTAGTAAAGTACAACTATGTAACTTTATTCCAACCTGTCCAAGACACTGGTGACTTATTTTGGAAATGATACACCGCAGGACATTTCAGTTTAATGTTAAAATTCTTTGTTAAAAACTTCAAAGGTCTTGTAGTTAACCCCATGTTGCACTGCTGATAGCTTTTTGTAGGGGGGGAAAAACATAATTTAGCAAAACTTTTCAATAGATTACCAAAAAAGTGGCCGTCACGTCAAACACCCATATACCAACATTTTACACCACGCACCTCTCAGATGATATCAGCCTCCGCAACCGGAAACAGTTGACAATTTAAGCATGGCAAACCGCATGCTCTTTTTACTGTTTGCATATCAATTTCTAATGGATTATTTAAAAAGTGTGACATGATCTGTTAATGAGAATGTGACTGCACTGGTATTTAGTGTAAGAAATACCTTGTTTAGGGCTTGCTTTGGGGGATCTCTGCTTTCCAGGCTCGGTAAAGTGTCTGTGGGCTTCAGTCGTGGGTCTCTCCTGAAGTGGGAGAACGTGGCTTGGCTCCTTACGCCCGGGGTAAAGATGGCGCATGGATTATGAAAGTTATTGACAGGAGTGTGCTGCTGAAGCTGAGGCGGAGCCACTGGGCTGATCTGAGCAGGTCCGAGTGAGTTAAACGGCTGTGGAGGACAATGCTGCAAGGGGCTCATCAAGTTTTCCGAGTTCATGGGACTGACTCGACCGAAGCCCAGGTAGTGGTTAGGTCCCGGAGGCTGCGGAGGGTGACAGGGGGTCATGACGAAGTGCTGCCTGTGTCGGTGGTGCTGCTCCGGAGTCTGGAAAGGCAGAGACCTCCGCGGTGGAGGGTGGGGAAAGCGGTTTGGGATCTGCGAGGGCTTCATCGGAGTTTCCAGGGTAAAGGAGAAGTTATGTGACTGCGCCTGATGATGAAAAATAATGCCCTTTACTGGAAAAGAGAAAATAATAAACATATATTAGGACTATGAATGGAAGTGGTTCTAAACCTACATTTGACTTTATAATAATGTGAATCAAAGATAATCAGAAACAATGACAAAAATCTCATTAACACAATAAGTGTTTATTGTAACATATCTGTTATTTTGACTAAACTTTGAAGTTCAAATGAAAAATGTGCCTCTTAACACAGGCTCATGGGCAGTATTATTCAGCTGTTAGCTTCAGGACTTTGTGGAGCACCCTTTAACTTTTATAACTTCTAACAAATGCTTTGTGTCACTGCCAACAAGATTCTTCCACCTCTGGACTGGACTCTGTGTCCATTTGTTTCACCTGCAGAACAATCTAGCTCAGTGATGTTTGATGGCCTCTGTGCTGCTGCTGCTGCTGACTTCTTTAAACCCCACCAAAGATTTTCACTGGGATTTAAATCTGGTGACTGAGAAGGCCACTCCATGTATAGATACATCCATGTTTGTATTTGTTTTACGTCTTAAACAAAATCACACTTTTTCCACACGTTTTTTTTTCTACTTACTGTATCTCACTACAATAACTAACAAGCCAGTTTGTCTTTGGCCTTGCTGTATTTTGACAACACCTGCTGCATACTCTCAAGTGACCAAAACTAGCAGTGACACTGAATCCCCAGCCACTGAGAATATCTATATTAGAAATTTCAATCAAGTGAATGCTTTATTTGAGAGTAAACTTTTATGATTTTTGACAAAAAGTTGCTGTATTGATTATCAATATGAAGGCGTTGAACCGTACTGAATCATATAGTTCCAAATTAGCCAATTCCGTTCTTGAATCGCATTGAAACAATTCTAATCAATAAGTATTGTATTGCTGCAAGAACATATTGTTACATCCCTATAAGCTAGTGAACACAGGTAGATGCATCAAATGTACGCAATATATTTAAAACCTTATATGTTGCATCTGAGCAAATTTGAGTTTTTTCAAGGCCTTAAATTCTGATTCAGATGCAGAAACGCTGCTTATTGTATATAATTTCAAAAACATATCTTATTTATGCATTTAGTGTAACAATGTTAATTTTTTTTTTGCTTATAGTGGGCCATATTCTTGATAATTAATTGAAATGGTTCTCTCCTTCAAAGTGGTCCTCCATGAGGTTTTTTTTTTATTTTCCCCACAGCTGTTTTTTTTAGGAGTTTTTCCTTACCGAGAAGGCGGGTCTAAGGACAGGGGATGTCCTGTGACTGTTTAGTTTAGTGAAGTTAGTGTTTATGTTTGATTGTGTGTTTATTTTTGATTGTGTAACTAATTGTTTGTAAAGCCCTTTGAGGCGACTGCAGTTGTGATATTGGGCTGTATAAATATAATAGAACTGAATTAATATAAATGTTAAAATAATGAAGAAAAGAAGCAGAATCCTTCTTAATAGTCTCTCATTAACATGGACCCATGCAGTAACCATACATGTATTTTTTCAGACAGTTATTTCTTTCTTCTTCATCAAACACTTGCAACAACGTACTGAGGATCCTTTTCCACTCCAAAATTTCCCAGCACCAGCTAAAATAAACAAGGAAATGCTTACTTATTGACCACAACCTTCAAATTCATGTTTGTTGAGAAAATGAGCACATTGTACAGTAATGCACCTCTGTCTAAAAAAGTCCCTAAAAACTAGTGCTACAGGTCTGACAGCGTTAGGGTGAAACAGACCTGAGGCGCTGGTGGAGACAAGAATATGATGAAACCAGTAGCCAGTTCATATAACACTCAACACGTGCATTAACAGTGTCTGGAATATGAGTTTTTAGAGTGTGTGTTTAGCATAAAGTAGTAATAACAGGAAAACAAATGTATAATCAAGCTTAGTCCCTATTCCATGGGACACTTTTGTCAAAAGGTTAAAAGAAATGTGTCCAAACTTTCTGATGAGGCCGCACAATATATTGCAAATTTATTGTTATATAAGCAAACACAGTATTTGTATTGCAAGAAACTAAATGCATCACAATAAAGCTATGGTGTGGTTTAAAATATAAGGGGTGCAAGACGCTTGATGGAAGTGACCCAAAACATTTGTTAGAAGTTATAAAAGTGAAAAATGCTCCACAAAAAACTAAAGCAAAGGGCTGAATAATACTGCCCATGGGTCTGTGTTAAGAGTCACATTTTTCATTTGATCTTCAAAGTTAAGTCAAAAAAACTCAGATATGTAACAATAAATAGCTTTTGTCGTTTCATGAGGTTTTTTTTTGTTTGTTTTTTGGCATTTATTGTCATTATCTTTCATTCACATCATTATAATGTCTTTTGAGGAGAGGGGGTTGAACAGTTACAGATACTTCAATACACATCTCATGCAACTTAATACTAATTACTTAATACCTATTTCATTCCATAATTATCTTTCCAATTCCTAATTAATCTCATGATTGAGTTGTTTGTCTAAAGGGAGTGGTTCTTATGTTAAGTTTGTCTGAACTTGTCTTTAGTTTTAGACCGTGCCTCATTGATTCTTAAAGATAAAGTTATAAGGCTTATTTACACACTAGCATTGCACCTACCTGCTTTTGCATGTCTGAAACTAAGCCATCTGAAAAGTTATATTTCTGTGCATTGGTAGACTTTCTTACTTTTTTACTACTAGCATCACCAAACGCATGTAAACTAGGGCTGGGTAACTAAACAAACCTTTATGGACATGGATAGGGCTGGGTACCGTTAGACGATACCTTTGTAGTATCAAAAGAAAAGTTACAATATTACTGGTATTGAAAAAATTACTTCTATTTCATGCCAAGTTTCAATACCTAGTGGGAGTTTAAATGTTGCTTTGCATGTATGAATCAAATAAATAACAGAATAAATCATACAAACCATTTACTGGTTTAAACTTACAGCTAAGAATTCTAGCCCCAAAAATGGTCTGATTGTAGAAGATGAATTAGCTCAACATAGGTATCAGAAAAAGCATCGCTCAGGTACCAGTATCGAAAACCAGGTATCGTTTAAATACTGGTATGGAAAAAATCTGAACGGTACCCAGCCCTAGACACGGACAAAGAAAAATCTCTCAAACAAGGCTTGCA
>CM036254.1:8037948-8122948 GCA_020698575.1 Bostrychus sinensis | reverse complement strand
CGGTGGGAAGGTTGAGCTCCATGATGGCCTCGTCGGACATCCCTACACAGTGCACAGAAAAAAATATGGGAAAAACAATTATGATGTCTGAAATTTCTCTGCTATCATAGGCAAGGCAAGTTTATTCGTATGGCAAAATTCATACACAGAGTAATTCAGAGTGCTTTACAGAAAAAAGACAAGGTAAAAGTAGAGATAAGAATTACAATTAAAAGTAAAACGTAAAATAAAATTTTAAAATTATAATTAAGTGTCCATTTAAAATTAAATTAAAAGAGAAGAGTGCAGATAAAACACTTTCAGTTGGCATATGCACAGTTAAAAAGAACAGTTTTAAGTCTGGACTTGAACATTGTCAGAGTAGAGGCCTGTCTAACATCGTCAGGAAGACTGGTCCAGAGTTTAGCTGCAGAAAACTAAAATGCTGCTTCACTGAGTTTAGTCCTGACTCTGGGACCAGCAGAGACCTGTCCCTGAGGTCCTCAGAGTCCCAGATGGTTCATATGGGACCAACAGGTCAGAGATGTACTGTGGTGCTAAGCCATAGAGAGACACAGCAGAGCTGTTTTAAAGTCTATTCTCTGAGTGACAGGAAGCCAATGCAGAGACCTGAGGACAGGACTAATATGGTCGTACTTCCTGGTTTTGGTCAGGACCCGAGCAGCAGTGTTCTGGACGTCCTGCAGCTGTCCAATGCTGCCTTCATGATACATTGGAATCTCGGAAGTCCCGACTTAAAAAAGCCGACTTCCGAAAAAACGTCCGTTCATGAGTTCAGCTCGGAAAACACACGTGGACCAGCACAATAACAACAAAACCATATTTGCATTTGCATGTTTTTCATAGGAAACAAATAAATCCTTTGATAAAAGTGTTTGGTGTGGCACTGAGTTTTATCAGGGGATGTTTCTATTTCTACTTTAGTCATTTACTGATAAATGAACATTCAAAGATGTTTTTGCAGAGCTGTAGCACTGAGAACTTCATTCATTATAGAAAGATGAGTACATTTATGCAGAAGTATGAGATCTCTTGTTTTAAAAAAACGATTATTTCCCCGTTAGTAACCACACTGTTCACCTCTCACAGAGGGAGTCTCTATGATTGTGACGTCAACTCTGGGACTCGGAGTCCAACACTTCCGCACGAGTTTATGAGCAAAAATTTTGCCCTGAGACGGCGTTCAAGGCCGTTTTTCCGACTCGGAGGTCGGAATTTCCGAGATTCCGGTGTATCATGAAGGCAGCATTAGAGCTCCTGCTGGAGATGAACGCATGAATAAGTCTCTCTACGTCTGGTTTAGACAGTAAACCTTTGATTCTGGCAATGTTTTTGAGATGGTAAAATGCTGATGATGGTATAGATTTAATGTGACTGCTGAAGTTCAAGTCTGAGTCCATGATTCCCTCTAGATTTCTAACCTGACTTGTAGGTTTTAGAGAAAGAGACTCATATTAAAATGGTCAGTGGTGCTACTCGTGTCTGCAGTGAATGGGAAAGGGAATGGCATTTATATAGAGCTTTCCCTATTACACAAGTCACCCAAGTGCTTTACACAGAAGGGAAGTGGTATTTCATTCACTCCATACTCGGTGGTGGTGAGCTACATTTTGTAGCCACAGTTTTCCCCTGGGGCAGACTGACAGAAGCGCGGCTGCACACATCTGCGCCAACGGACCCTCCGACTGCCACCAAACACTCACGGCTTCCTGGTGTTCCCCAGCGGTCTCCCATCCAGGTACTGACCAGGCCCTACCCTGCTCAGCTTCCGAGGTCTGACGGGATCAGGCATCCACAAGACGGTATGGCCAGAAGATGGTGAAGAGTAAAGTATGCATTTTTTTTCCTTTTATTTGAAGGAAAAGGGTCTAATCACCTAATAAGTAGTACAACCCGAATTTGACATTGAGGCACATTGTTTCTAAAGTGTTTCACAATCTTTTTACGCACTCTTTCGGCACTTTTTCTTGAAGAGCCTCAGCCCATCTTTACTTCTGAGAGACTCCACCTCTCTAAGACTTCCCGCGACACTTTACGCCCCTGTTCTATTTGGACGCGCCGACACACCTTAAAAAACACATTCTCCCTCGTACTTCTGCAGTAAACAAAGACAGTTCTCTGTTTTGTGTGACACAGAGACACAGCTGTAAACAACGAGGGAAAGTGGCATGCTATATCGACCACAGCTGCACCGGGAAACTTTCTTTCTGATGCTAACTCGCTGATAGAACAGCCCAGTCTCTCCTCACACAGCCTGGGGCAACCTCTGTGATTTTGTCTGCTTGTTAACCAATAAAACACATATTTTAAACTCCACATTGTTCATGTTAAAGCCTTTTCAAGTGCTGAGGCGCACTGCGTTTGGTGTGACTTGGTGTGTGTTGGGATTACTGCATTTGAGTATGGATGATTTACTGAATGTCTCTCTCTACTCTCACCCCAAGATTCCGTGTTGCGTCTCTAGTTCTGTCCTGCCAAGAGCCATAAAAAGGCTTAAAAAATATCTTTAACAATAAAATAATTCAGATTAATTCACACAACTGCGACAAGCTGGCCCCTGTCCAGGGTGTACCCCGCCTACGGCCCAAAGTTACTGGGATAGGCTCCAGTCACCCGCGACCCCTAACGGGAATAAGCGGTAGAAAATGAATGAATGAATAATTCACACAATGTTTAATGAGATAGATAGATTGCTCTATTGTCATGAATTTTGCTGTTGCTGAATAGCCTTGTTTTACTTTTTTTGTCAAATAACAGGAAACACAAATATGCTGTTAGGACAATAATTTAAAAAAAAAAGGGCTCTAGGACAGCACCTTGGGCAAGTGCACCGTTAAACTGATGATCCGGATGTTTGAGTACACGTATATGAGCACAGGACATCAAGATGATAGGGAAAATTAAAAAAAGGTCAAATCGCAGTGCTAATTTTATCAACTGTATTTAAAAAAAAAAAAAAAAAAAAAAAAGTGAAATGTTGTTACTGACCCTCCAGATGTTTGACAATGCCTCTGAGGCTGTTCCCATGAGCGGCGATGAGCACTCTCTTGCCCTGTTTGATCTGAGGGGCGATCACGTCGTTCCAGAAGGGCAGCGCACGGGCGATGGTGTCCTTTAGGCTCTCGCAGGAGGGGAGCTGGTCCTCGGTCAGATCTGCATAGCGCCGGTCCTACACGACAAAGGCAAATGTGTTGGGAACATTTGGGTAAATAAGTAGGTCACTAATGGTTTGAGACATAACTCTACAGTGCTTTTTATAAAATGTGTGAGCGTTTGCATTGCTAAGGAGGACACACAACTCTCTTATATACTTAAAGAGCCATTACCAGAGTTTTTGAGAATGGGAATTTTCTTTTTTCTGTCTCAGTTTTTTGTTTTTTTCTGCTGTTTTATGTTGTGAGCAGTTGGAGACAGCGCTGAAACTCTCTCTCTTTCAGTCAGACTTGCAGCTGCCATTACTCGAGTATAAAGATGAAGTGCATGAGCTTGAACAACAATTAAAGTGTCCCTGATCCGAATGGGACCATCCCCCTTTGTTCTGAGATTATGATTGGTCAAAAAACTATGTCCCTGCTCCAGTTCCCCCTCGGTCAAAAATCCTTTATAATAACTAAAGCCCACATGAGGTCCCAGAGTCTAATTTTTTTCTATTCTTCTTTTTTCTAGTCTTTTTCTATTTCTATTATGCTGCTATTGACTGAATAATTTGTTTTTTCTTAAATACAAGAGAAAAAAAATGTTCTAAAAATGGTGAAAAACAAACTGAGCCCATCCCAAGTAAAATGGTTCTGTATCCCTTGAATAGACAACAGCTTCTCTTGGAGGCCCAATTGTAAATGTTTATCTAAAAATAAGTTAAGCCAACACAATAGGGTTTTACTGCAGCCCGTGTGTGTCTGAATTCAGAGCCACGATTTGACACTGCAGTATTGTGTAGCATCGTCCGGTCCTGTCACGAGACATGATCAAGTTTGTGGAGTGAACTTATGAACTTGTGCAGCATAAACCTTGTCCTCTCCAGTCATTTATTAACTGTGCTTTAACACAATGAGGGGAAAGCATTAGGATCCACACACAGCTGTAAAACTAGCATAGCAATGCTTTATTTATAATTCTGTGTAAACTTTAGATCACAAATGTTTCCCTATTGTTTTTATAGGGAACCATATTAGGTCTTTTATCCTTGTTAGTGTTAAGTTGGTTGTTTTGTGGCGTCCCAGAGAACATTTTTGGCAACACATGTTCAGGCCCCTGTTTTTTAATTTACAGTGGGTGAAATTTGTATTGAACACATTTTTCTCAACAAGTACATTTCTAACATAGCTGATTTATGGTGGAATGATGTTCTCTTTACTTCCAGCCCCAACAGAGCGCGCTGGGACATTCACAAGTTTAGAAATCCTTCTGTAACCGGTGCTATCAGCCTGTTTTGCAACAACAGGGTTAAAGCAAAGGTGTTGAAGGAGCTCTGTGTTTTTACCTGTCATGAGATGTTTCCTGTGTGACATTATCTCTAAAGAAGAGACACCTTTTTACAAGTCAGAGGCAGGACTGCTGTCTGATTACTGATAGATTTCACATGGTGTCTTTTTGCACCTCACTTTCTTCATGTGTTAAATACTTTGTCTCTGTGTCATTCCAACTTAATTTCTGAATTTGTTTGGTTTCTTAGTATGGATTACTTGGGTTGTTACTGACATCTGGTGAAAATTTCATGTCAGTACCATGTCCGAAATATATTTGTTGAGAAACAGCGACGTGTTTAGGGCTGCAGCAACTAATCGGATTTATCAATTATTGATATAATCGTCAACTAATTTAGTAATCGATTAATTGCCATCTAGAGTATTTATAGATTCTGAATCATGTTACAAGCTGACAAGTGGTTTTATTACCAAAACAGTGCAGTAAAGCCACAGAAACAGTTAAACACAATGTACATTTTGTGTTTTTGAATAAAAAAGCATCTTTAAGAGTATATATGCTGTTTCTTAAAGTCTTCAAATAGCATACTTGAACCTTTGTACGGTTCAAATTTTAGTATTTTTTGTAGTATTATTACCATTTTTAACTGGAACAATAAAACCTCAATTTTCTAACCATTTGTGATTCTTACAGCACCAGATAATAACAAATTTACTCATGCTTCACTATCTGATTATTAATCAATTAGTCATAAAAATAATCAACAGATTAAGCAATTTTCAAAATAATTGTTAGTTGCAGCTCTAGACGTGTTAAATACTTATTTCACCCGCTGTAGATGAATATGCAAAAATCAAGATTATGTCATTTTTTACTCAATCTATTATAAACTGTGATATCTACTGCTGGTCAACAGAACAATCTGCAGAGCACACATGCAGCCATATCTCCATCTTGTGTGAGAAAACACTGCAGATACTACTATAGTGTTACCTTGCTGATAGTATTGTAGAAGTCATGATCGGGGCCCATGACGGGAGGAGGGATGTCGAAAGAGCGCCTCCAGATCTTAACCTGGGCCTCTCCGTGCTTGGCGGCCGTCTCCGCCTTGTTTAGCCCCGTCAGGCCGCCGTAGTGACGCTCGTTCAGCCTCCACGTACGGTGCACGGGGAGCCACATCTGGTCAATGCTGTCCAGGACGAACCACAGAGTCCTGATGGCCCGCTTCAGCACCGACGTGTAGCAGATGTCGAACTCGAAGTTGGCGTCTGTGGAAAACGAGACTAATTATAGAATATAGGAGTATACAATGACATTGCTAGTGTCACAGAGCGCCCCAGTGTTTAAGTAGCATTATCTGTTACTCTCTAGATGAGGAATGCAACATGAATCTGAGTTAGCACCAGAATTATCCTCTTTAAGTTCAGTTTTACTCAGGGGCGATAGTGGCCCACAGTGCCTGATCCTGTCACAGTTACGAGCCTGGTTGTGACAGGAAGGGCATCCGGAGTAGAATAAAAAAACTGTCAAATCACCATGCTCAGTTTTACTAAGATAAATTGCAAGAAGGTGTAAGGTCAGGTCTATACAAGAGTAAAAAATTAGAATTACAACCAAATAAATGGATACAGGCAAACATCATTAATAGAATAGAAGACTTTAGAATAACTCACAACTATTAAGCAGTAATAAAGAATTAATAAATATGAAATTAACAACAACTTGCACATATTTACACAAGCTTATTACTAAAGAATTAAATAAAGCTGGACTGAATGATTTTTAAAGCATTACTTCACCATTCTAAAGTTACCAAATCATTTTATTAAATTTGAATAAATGAATATAGTCCCTTAAGGCAGGGCTCTACACTAACTTTTTCCACTGCTGTTGCTAACCTCGTTTGGCCTCATGATGCTAAAGTACCACATCCTGCTGCATGATTCAGAGAGGGCAGCAGCCATGTGCTACGTTTAGGAGCTGAAGGTCAGAGAAATACACATTTAAAGTATCCCTTTGTCAAATGAGGCACCAGATTAAAGTTAAAGTTGATTGTCTCCCACTGAATAAAATGGGCTATAAATGACAAATTAGACACAAAACTGGCTTGCTACATCTTTACAAAGTTCTGTCAAAATGCATTGGGCAAAGTATTAGGCACAAATGTTGATGACGATAAATACAGTTGTGTACAAAAGTTCCTGGGGCGTCCTTCTCAGTCTCCAGATTTAAATCTGATCGAAAACTTTTGGTGGGATTTAAAGAAGGCAGCTGCAGCACAGAGGCCACCAAGGATCACTGAGCGAAAGGCTTTTGCTGGTGAAGAATGGGCAGAAACTCCAATTGAGATGTGTGAGAAGCTTGTTAGCAGTGGCCCAAAACATTTGTTATAAGTTATAAAAGTTAAAGGATGCTCCACAAAGTCCTGAAGCTGGGGGCTGAATAATGCTGCCCATGGGTCTGTGTTAAAACAGTAACATTTTCATCTGAACTTCAAAATTAAGTCAAAATACTCAGATATGTATCAATAAATAGTTCATCTTCATTATTGTTTTGTTGTTGGAGCCTTCAGTACACTGTGAACTCTTTACTGTAATGTATCATCCAAAGCCATAGTAAGAAAACTGTATTGTGCAGCCATCTTTTTGATTTACCTTTTGTTACATTATGATTGTAGAGAGCTAAAGCAACCTAGATTATGACACATTCCTAATTCTGTCATCTTATTTGCTCGCTCTGTTGTTCTCTACCAGTACATTTCCTCTTCTGTCCTCTCTGTTGCATAAGCGGAGGCAGACAGAGCACGGAGCAGCGGCCACTCTGGAGCATCCCCGCTGCACGTTCACACGGCCCACATCCTGACATGACTCAACTCGGGCACAGTAATGGCAGCCACGCTTCACACGGCATGCCAGACACGTTACAACCTAACCCCGGAGGAGAATAAACACAGCTGTGTGCGTTACCTTTCAGGGCCTGTCCTCCTCTCCTTGCCTCTTTTTCTCCGGTTTCGCTCAAATCCGCATCGAACCATCCGCAGAAGCGATTCTCCTGGTTCCAGTTGCTCTCTCCGTGGCGGATCAGCACTATTTTATAAGCAGCCATTGTTGGTGATTAAAATAAGCTGTATTTAGTTGAAAAAAAAAGTGTATTGCAGAGTAGAGAGGCTAGAGATGTCTCAAGCTTCCGAGCTCCACACTGCTGCTAACCCGGTGTGAGCTTTTATTTTTTTTTTCTATCACCGGATTGGTTCCTCCCCTACTTCCGGGTTGTGGCGTCCAATCAGATTCCACGCTGCTCCTGCGTCACGGGAATTCTGACCAATGAGAGCAGTGGGCGGTAGCGGCGGGACAGTTCCGTGACCTTCATACTGTGTACATTGAACCGGGGCTGCCTTATTGAGCAAGTTTATCAGCAGTTTTTAGTTTAAATATCCTCCTTTTTTTTAACATTATGAGGAGTAATAATTATTATTTTCCTCAAATACGTTCAGCACTTATAAAATTTCAAGTTATTTTTTCATGTTTACAGGGGATGCTGTTTACAAAGTACAATTGTAATAATGAAACTTAATCCATTTCTAGACACTAGGGCGCTATATGGAAGACCCAAACTGCCAAATTAATAATTCAATAAATAAATAATTAAATGCTCTCATTGACAATTAATTATTTAAACAAGACAAGAAATGAAATAAAAAATGTAAATGAAGATGTAAGTTTTGGTTAAAGCTAATAAATAAAGGCCTATAATTATTCCCTTTCTATTCCTTTTTTATTTATTCCCACATTTATTTATTTTTCAGATTTCTGTCAGTGAAATGCAAATGAAAGTGGTGTGTCCTGATGTGTCACTGGTTGATCACTGTGTGGACTGTCTGCAGATAATCTGTTGCTTTGATAGCTTTTGTCTAACACACACCCTTTGTTTGTATTTTGCTGACAGAAATCAAGAAACTTTTTTCTTCACTGGCCTCTGTGCCTGGTCTTTGTCAAAAGTTACCAAAACCAATTAGTGTTTTTACATCCACAGTTTAATTATTTTTTGTGTATATTTTGTAGTATACGATAAGCTTAAAGAAATGTAAAATTTTGTTTTATGTAGCCTATAAACAGGGATTAATTACACACACAAAAAAGCAGTTTTTTTTGTAATTGCACTTGGTACTTGCATTGTACTCTACTGTGTCGAATAATGCTCTAATGTCATTTTGTTGTAATTTATAACAATGACAATAAATTATTGAATCTACCGAGGCACTGTGTCAGGCTCTATGTGGTGTAACATGTTTTTAAAACATGTTAATTTGTTTAACATTTTTCTTCCCATGGTCATGGTTAATAGCTACTGTGTACACACTGGTGTCCAGTCAAGTGGAGCAACAAAAATTCAGGCCTAACCTCTAAACTTAAGATATGCAAACAATTCAACAGTGAGAGTATTTGTGTACGGCCAAAATGAAAATCTACCCACACTGGTTGGCTAATGCCTGGTTACAAACCTATAATGTTTTAGGCGGCAGTAGCTCAGTTGGTAGAGCTGCTTGTCCACTAACCAGTAGTTCAAACCCCACTCCCACTGTTGCATACTGTCATTGTGTCCTTGGGCAAGACACTTAACCCCCCTTGCCGCTGGTGCACACTGGTGTATGAATGTGAGTGTGAATGGGTGAATGGTTCCTTGATGTAAAGTGCTTTGAGTACCCATGGAGGTAGAAAAGCGCTATATAAAAGTGACCATTTACCATTTAGTCATTTTTGCTTCAGAGCTGGAGAAGTTCAGAGCTTAATCTGTCAGACAAGTTCCACATGAGACATGTTTAACCTTGATTCACAGTAAACAGGAGTATGTCACTGGATAAAATGGTTCTAGTGCTCCTCCTAGTGGGAAAACGTGTGCACTGACAGCGACATGGTTCAAGTTGGCAGAATATTTAAGATGATTTAGACAGATGTGAATTTGGTGGACTGTTGTTAAAATGCATCAGGCCTCACAAACCACTAGGGGGCCCCAAGGCTGAACATTCATCTGAGGAGAGTTGTGTAGATGTCTGCTCTGACATTGTCCAAAGCTTTTTCTCAGATATTTGCAACTTAACACTAAATGAGTATACTTATTAATTTATGAAGTCTAGAAGTGTGCTGCTTTATGTTAGAACAACAAGGCTTCTGCAGACAGAGCTGGAGGACACGGCACTGCCTGGAGTTCAAGTGGGATGTTGTGAATTATTCTTTTAAACCTGTAAAAATATCACATTTAATTAATTTATTTATTTCATAATTTAAAAGAAAAAAACACAGAAAATTAATCTGATTTTTACATGTTAGAAAAATGAAAAATTAATGGAAAGGAGCAAGGAAAAGTAATCTTTTATTACATTGCAATTCCTACAAATAGTGAAGCATTGCAGGGACGCCTACTGCAGTCTATAAAAAGAAAACACTGGAAGTAAGAGAAAAGCGACAAAGAGTAGAGCTTCGAGTCTCAACTTAATTCTTCTTCCAACAATCAAGTGATGTGAAAATGACATTTCCGCAGTACACGTAAAACTGCCTCCGCCCCCTGGAGACCCGCACCCCAAGTCCCAAACTGTGTACATTCGGTGTGTTAGACAGTCACCACAGTGTCCGCAACAACAGTCTGTGAATACATTCTGTGCAGATAAAGAAGTTACATGGAGGTCCGTAGTGAACATTCAGTGCAAAGTAAACAACAACAGCAATCAGAGATGTTCAACCAGCGTCTATAGTGCAGTAAAACATTGTGCATTGTGTGGCCCTTCACAGTCTGCTAGTCCTCGTGAGACAAACGACTTCCTGAGCCAGTCTGTGGAGCAGGACAGGGACAGCAGCCTGCTCCTCTGTCAGGTGAAGGTGGTGTGCAGGGCGTGGTGGGGGTAGTCCAGGATGGACAAGAGTCTGCTGAGAGCCCTCCTCTCTGCCACAGATGTGAGCTCCAGCTGAGTCCAGCTCTGTACCAACCACAGAGCTGACTGCTGTGGAGCGCGCAGTTTTCGCTGCGTAATGGCGTTTCATGGCTCCAGGCTCTGTGAGCCTCAGCTCAAGCTCACAGATGCATTTGAATAAACAAAAAAGAACAAACTGCTGTGGATCTATGTCCTGTGTGCATAGGGGATATAATGGAGGAATAAAAAGTGCACATCGAGGGCGCGTGGCGTAAGGTTTCCCTGCGTAACTATGGCTATGTAACAGTGACACTGACGTTTAACGGGCGCCGGGTCTCATCCTGTGATCCATGATCAGCGTTAGCTCCAGCTTCCATATGCATTTGAGTGAAAGAACAAACTGACGTGGCACTGCCATGTCCCGTGCGCTCTCAGACACAGTGGGGAAATAACACGGCACATCCAAAGCACATCACGAAACCAAAGTCATGACAAACCTCAACAGATTTACTGTCTCCTGGCTGTAAGCACAAACACATCACTTTTGACTTAAAGAGCAGCAGTCAGCTGTAGCTCCATAGCCTACTCTGGCTCTGTGCAGCTCTGTGGATGCAGCAGGGATTGGGCGGGGTCGGGGAACATCTCAAAGTACGCACAGTGCATACTGCTGTACACCTGCAGGCACCACTGCTGTTAACAGTGGTGAATAGATCTTTCAGTTTGACGGGAAGGATTTTTTTCCACACGATTCCCTGTACACTCTATAGACACAAATTACAGCGTGGGGACAGTCTGTGTTGAAGCGCTCACGCGGAAATGAAGCATGGCTTTTATGTTTAAAACATTGCACTTCTGTGTAATTACACCTCCGACCTTCAACACAGGTTTAGGAGGTCAAAAGAGTCAAATGTAGTCAACACTTTGTTCTGAGTTGTGTCTGAGTTACCGGATCCAAGCAAACAGTTGCCAGATCCAACTGCGTCAAAATAAGAGAGTTTCCGGATCCTGTTCCGGCAAGATCCGGCACAAATTAAGCCCCGCATGTGAAGCTCTCAGCCAATCAGATCTGAGGATTCAGATACACAGAGCAGTGACTGAGAGTGAGAGACAGCGGAGAAATGAGAGACAGACAGATGTAGAAAGGAACAGAGGTCAGCTCTAAACTCCTGTGTCTCCTGTGTTCTGAGTGAGGGACCATTAGTAAAGCATTTTATTTTATAACTGTATTTATTTGTTATAAAAAAAAAAAAAAATACAGTGAAAAGAAAAAGTATTGGCACCCCTTGGAAATACTAGGATTTTTGCATGATTTGGTAATAAAATGTGATCTGATCTTCATCTAAGTCACAACAATAGACAAACACAGTCTGCTTAAACTAATGCTGCAAAAAAAAAAAAAAAAAAAAAAAAAAATCATGTTTTTATTGAGCATTTATGTCAACATTCACAGTACAGGGTAGAAAAAGTATTGGAATCTTTGGTTTTAATAACTGGTTGATCCTCATTTGGCAGCAATAACCTCAACCAAACGTTTTCTGTAGTGAAGATCAGACCTGCACAACGCTCAGGAGGAATTTTGGACCATTCCTCTTTACAAAACTGTTTAAGTTCAGCAATATTCTTAGGATGTCTGGTGTGAATCGCTCTTCTGAGGTCACGCCACAGCAACTCAATAGGACTGAGGTCAGGACTCTGACTGGGCCACTCCAGAAGGCGTATTTTCTTCTGTTGAAGTCATTCTGTTGTTGATTTGCTTCTGTGCTTTGGGTTGTTGTCCTGTTGCATCACCCATCCTCTGTTGAGCTTCAGCTGGCGGACAGATGGGCTTTGTTTGATAATCTTGGAAATTAATTTTACTGTTGATGATAGCAAGTTGTCCAGGCCCTGAGGCAGCAAAGCAGCCCCAAACCATGATGCTCCTCCACCAGACTTCACAGTGGGGATGAGGTGTTGATGTTGGTGGGCTGTGCTTTTTTTTCTCCACACATAGCGTTGTGTTTCTTCCAAACAACTCCACTTTGGTTTCATCTGTCCACAGAATATTTTACCAGTAGTGCTGTGGAACATCTAGGCGCTCCTTTGCAAACTTTAAATGTGCAGCAATATTTTTTTGGACAGCAGTGGCTTCCTCTGTTGTGTCCTCCCCGAAGTCCATTCTTGTTCAATGTTTTACCCATTGTAGATTTGTCAACAAAGATGTTGCTTGTGCCAGAGATTTCTGTAAGTCTTTAGCTGACACTCTAGGATTCAACTTCACCGCACTGAGCATTCTGCGCTGTGCTCTTGCAGTCATCTTTACAGGACGACCACTCCTAGGCAGTGTGGTCACAGTATTGAACCTTCTCCATTTATAGACAATCTGTTGTACCGTGGACTCATGAACATCAATGCTCTTAGAGATACTTTTATAACCCTTTCCAGCTTTGGCAAGTCAACAATTCTTACTCGTAGGTTTTCTGAGAGCTCTTTTGTGTGAAGCATGGTTCACATCAAGTAATGCTTCTTCAGAATGGCAAACTCAAAACTGGGGGTGTTTTTTATTGGTCAGGGCCACTTTAAGCCACACCCCCAATCTTCTCACACTGATTGGACTCCAATTAACTCTTGAAGAGGTCACTGGCCTAGGGGTTCCAATACTTGTTCTACCCTGTACTGTGAGTGTTTACATAAATGCTCAATAAAAACATGAAAAAATTTCTTTCTTTCTTTTTTTTTTTTTTTTCAGCATTAGTTTAAGCAGACTGTGTTTGTCTATTGTTGTGACTTAGATGAAGATCAGATCACATTTTATGACCAAATCATATAGAAATCCTAGTATTTCCAAGGGGTGCCAATACTTTTTCTTTCCACTGTATGTCTTTTTATTTTGTTTTATTATTTCATATGTTTCATAAGTTTGTTTTAAAGCTAATGTTAATGTTAGGAAAATGTTATTGCCATAATTCTGTAGTTGCACTAAAGACACAGATGTTGATGTAACTGCAGTGCTTTTTCAAAGCACAAAATAATATTGTGATGTCCCGGACTTTCACTCGAGAACATTTTCACAAATTGGACCTTAGTGAATTTTAATTGATGACCCCTGCTATAAGCCCAATAAGTCTTAATGATGAAGTTTTGTTGAATGCAATGCTGTAATTGTGATATTAGGTGGAGAGCTCAATAAATGATTTAATTAAGAGTGAGACAGTGTCATGATTTTTTGTATTTTTTACTTTTAGAGAGGGGCAGGTTGCCTGAAGCCAGCTCACTGCCTTCTCTCTTTGTTTTTCTGCAGAGGCGAGACCAAAAGGTTATTTCAGTCTACATCATGAACCTCCTCATCTCCGAATTCCTGCAGCTCTTGGGCATGGCCTCTTGGTTCACTATTCCCAATAATTATGTCCTTCATGTGGCCCAAAATGTCTTTGATTCGATTTATGAATGCCATTTATCCCCGTGTTTGTTTTTGACTCTACATTCAATGACATTTATGCCCTAATGGCCGTCCCCTTGTTCATATTCTTTCTTCTTGGGGCTCTTAAAGCTCTGTCTGCAGCCATTCACTTAGACTCATCTGAAAAACAGCAAATTATAGGAATTCTGGTTCTTCCCATTGTTCTTTACTCTCTGTTACATTTCCCAAACATTGTTGGATCCTTTGATCCTTCTCTCTCTTTTGAGATTCATGACATCTCATTTTCTTTACTTTTCTTTAGTCCTCTTGCAAAAGTGATTCTATACATTTTCATTCAGAGAGGTGTTCTTGATCGTCTGCTGGTTTGTCTCTGTTGCTGCAGAATGGACACAGATCAAAGTCCCATTGTGACGGTCAGTGGGACTGAGGGGCAGCACTAAAGCGCAGGAACATGGCTTGATCTCAAAATAAAATGTGAAATGATTGAAGGGTTACAGTAATGTTTAGATGAAAAAAAAAAATGAGGGGAATTCAAGTTCATAACAATTTTATTTTTCAGTTCACTTTTATTGATATAGCCTAATATGATACAGTCTCTTTACAGAAGCAGACAAACAGGCAAACAGACCCAGCGCGTCCCTGATGGAGGACCTTTTTATGTAAAAAGTGTGGGGTTGTTTGAATGTGGTTGTTATGTACAGCACGGTGGCTGTCAGTGCAGTGGGCGACTGCAGTGCAGTGACCCAGGACCCTCCTCCAGATCTGAGCCAGGATCCTGGGCCGTTTCTCAATATGTGTGTACTTCTGTGGCCTTGTGTTCTTGTAGACTTGTGAACGATATCTGCTGCGGCCTAAGTACTGTCCAACTGAAAGTTTTCTTCTCAGCAAGTCTGTTCTAAATCCCTGTAGTAGGGCAGGTATAAATCCCAGAATGCATTTTGCATTATGCACAGATAGGGCCAATTGTGCCTAAACACACGTGTGTAGGCACTGTCTGATCCATTAAATGTGTGTTTATCCATTTCTTCACAAAGTTGTATATTTTTAAACTACTTCATTTTACATTATGTCAAACTTTGATCCATCACTTTTTTATATGCATTGTTTTCCTCACAATGTTATTTATATTAATGTAAAGATGTTATAAGCAAAATTTTCTGTTTTAAGTTCCCTAAAAGTCTGCTCCTCTGAGAACACAAGTCCACAGTCT
Organism: Bostrychus sinensis; assembly: GCA_020698575.1. NCBI lineage: Eukaryota > Metazoa > Chordata > Actinopteri > Gobiiformes > Eleotridae > Bostrychus > Bostrychus sinensis. The sequence continues at coordinate 8,108,011 of CM036254.1, read as the reverse complement.
GCATACTGGGAAATGAGAAACGGCCCAGGTCAGGAGTACCCAGCTGGAGGATTGGTCTGTTGTGCATGTTTTAGGTGACAGGGGTAAAGTGCAGCACCTGGAGGAAACCCACCCAGACACAGAGAGAACATGGAAACTCCACACAGAAACACTCCTCACGGTCCAGGATTCAAACTCCAGGATCTTCTTGCTATGGCTCATGCTGTTCATGTTTGTTGTAAATGTGCTGTATTTCTTCTGCTTTTAATATCTGACTATTTTGCTTGTATTTTTAAAAATGACATAAGCTCTATAAAATTGTATATATTTGTTTAAAGGGTTAATGTTTTTAATGAAAATGGAAATGTGTAATGTACTATGGGTAATGTCTGGTTTGTTGTGTTTGATCATTTTTCAGTAAAATCTGTGTTGCTTCCTTTATAATGAGAGAAGTTATGGCTGTTAGACTTATGCTCAACATTTTATTTTTGATCTTGACATGACCAAGAAAAGAAGATATTTGACCAGTGAGATTTTAGTGTGTCATCACAGTAATTTCTTTATCCGGTGCTGGACAAATTCTTTGTATAAAAAATAAAAATGATTTTTTTGGCTAACAAGGCCACACCCGTTCCAATAATGGAGATAAACAGGAGGTTGTTGCTGTGTTCCAGTTGTCCTTGGAGGTCAGTGACGTTACTACTGAGTTACTGTGTTCCAGTTGTTAAGTCGGAACTAATAATGACAGCAATGACAAATACAAACAAAACCACTATGATGATAAAAGTAAGTCAAGTGACATATGAACTTAACAGACTCTGACAGTAGGGATGCACCGATACCGATACCAGTATCGGGTATCGGTACCGATACCATGTTCAAGTACTCGTACTCGTATTCATAAAAGTGGGCCGATACCAACAACCGATACCACTTTACAGCGCTGTCACGTGACATTCCCCTCTCAGCTGAACAGTGAGAACAGAGTGGAAGGATTTCAAAGTGAACTGTATGGAGATAAAAGCAAAGCTGACTCTACATTCTGCTCAACCAGACTTATTCCAAATCATACGTGAGTCCTGAAACTTAGGCAGTTGTCCTTTTGTTTTCCTAGTTGTCCCGAAAATGATATAAGCGCGGAGTATGAAGCAGTTGTTGTCTGATAAAACATAAGAAGTACCGTTGCTAATTGTGTTAGCTGCTGTGTTAGCTGCTGCATGTCTTGGCGAATCTCCGCTGGTTATGCGCAGATGATTTTAGTGACTGAATAGAGGAGAATCTAAGCTTTAAAAGGAGGTATAACATGTCCATGTTGAGCAAATTTTAGCCATTGTTAGCTGTGTTCAAACCACTCTGTTGTAAAAATAACTTAGCATGGCAGAGCGGGGATAGACGGCAAAAAGACGAATGAGATATAGTAGTCTGACTGTATAAACTATAAAGTAACCCCTATATAAGTACTCGTATCGGTACTCGGTATCGGCGAGTACTCAAATGGAAGTACTCGTACTCGTATCTGTTTGAAAAAAAGTGGTATCGGTGCATCACTATCTGGCAGTGTTGTTACATTTACGATGTGTAGAGAGTGGAGTTGGCTGTTGTTAGCATCAACATGATACGGACCGGTGTAGACGTTAGCAAGATTAGCAACAACAGAGTGTTACAGCGCATTTTATAACTGCAGAGGCTCACACGGCCCTCAGCAGCAGGTTCACAGAGAGAACATGGACAGGGAAAATAACACAAGGGGGCTGCAATGTTGGATTTTCTAACTCGGGGTTGGCGATGGCTACCTGAGTTTCCGAGTAGGAATTCTGAGATTAAAGGGTGTTCCAATTAAAATTTACAACTCGGAATTTGGAAATTCTGACTTCTGAGGACAAGTATTGTCACTTCATAATTTTATAAAACTGCTCCTAGACTACTTTATTCAAAAGGTTATTGACAGGAGTTATATTATGCAAAATCGACTTTTCTGAGCTGCCTACCAGATTATAATGTTGTTCCCACGTTAAAAACAGACCTGGAGTTGTGTTTGTTTCATTCACGCCTGTTTAAGTCATCCTAAAGTCTCTGAGGCTGAGTTTCTGAGGCCCTTAAAACGCGCAGTTCCACGAATCCCCACCCACTCCAGGAAGCAGTGACCAATCAACAAACCCTCCACATCCAGTCTGCGCTCATTCATTTATCCAAAAAAAAAAAGAAAAAAAGCTTTGTTTCCACAGATTCTTAACAGCTTTTTTTCATTTTGTAGTAAAACAGCATCATACAAAAAGTTTAAGTACGTTTTTTTTTTTTTTTGTATGTTTATGTTCAAAAGACGACAACACTCTGCTGCCCTCTGCTGGTCTCTTTACTGTTTCTTTATGGCCCCAGTAGAGTATTTATTAAAAACTTTTTCTTTTAGTCAGATAATGTTTTTTAAGGTTGTAAAACATACTTCTATTTTAGAGGCAACCAAGATAAGACAGAAAAATATGAATAAAAGCATAATATAGTCCAGGGAACGCTTGGATTATGTGTATGTTGCCCCCTGCTGACAACAGTGGGGACTAGACAGGGCATAAAATGGCTATTTAGCACAGCTATTCGCAACATGATGCTAACAGATAGATAAATGTGATACAAATTAACAAAAATAAAACAAATATTTTTTTTTTGTGGCACCAACTATTTTAAAGAAAGTATTAGTTGACTTTAAGAAATTACAGTGCCGTTTTTATTACCTAAAAATATGATATGTGGACATATAGACTTGAAAGAATGTGCTTCATAACTTTAGGGCCCATTCAAGAAACCTGCACTGGCCCACCTTATGCCACAGGTGCATTGTGTTGCACAAAACACCTCAGTGACTTAATTTCCTGTTACAAACAACATGATTTTAGTCATCGCAGGGCACTGTTACCTGCTGCTTTGTGACACGTGTAATCCAAATGAGAGTCAAAATCCTCAAGATATGAATAAAGTTGTTTTATAAGTAAATTAACACTTTTACTGAACTGTTTTTGTTGTCTAGGTCCAGTGTTGGTGCCGAAATGTAAAGCCCAGGGTGATGCTAAACTGTGACTGACTGTTATAAACCAATGATGTTTTAGTCATTTTGCTTCAGAGCTGGAGAAGTACCAGAGCTTAGTTCTGACAGACATGTTCCACATGAGACATGTATAGCCTTGATTTAATTAGTAGCACGGTGGCAGAGTGGTTAGCGTTCTCGTCTCAAGGAGCAAGGAGATTGTGGGATCGAGGCCAGGCTGACCAACACACCATCACACGAACTCTCTGGGTGGAGTCTGCATGTCCTCCCCGTGTTACCGTGGGTTCTCTCTCTGGGTACTCCGGCTTCCTCCCACCGTCCAAAGACATGCATGTGTTGGGTGAATTGGTGACTCTAAATTGCCCCTAGTGAGTGAATGGCTGTCTGTCTGTGTTTGTCTCTGTGTCTGCCCTGCGACAAGCTGGCCCCTGTCCAGGGTGTACCCTGCCTTAGGCCCAAAGTTACTGGGATAGGCTCCAGTCACCCGCGATCCCTAACAGGAGTAAGTGGTAGAAAATGAATGAATGAATGAATGAATAATTAGTACTAGTATTAGTAGTAACTTTTGAGCTACAGAAAGCATTGTGAATGACCCCTGCTCCTCCCCCTTCACTGAAATATCCAATCACTGAGCAGTTCCTCTGCTGTGTACAGGCCTTTATGTACCATAAAGTAAACAGGAGTATGTCACCGGACTAAATGGTTCTAATGGTTCAATTTTGTGTAAGTCTCTATTATGCCAATATCTGAAGGAAGTAGTCCTATGTATTTCCACTCAGTAGTTTAGCATAATGACAACAAATGTTACAATGTACAATAATCTTCTCTGAGGCATTTTCACTCTAGACATGGTTCGAGTTGGCAGAATATTTAGAAGGATTTAGACGTGTTTTTTGGTGGACTGCTGTTCAAATGCATTGGGCCCTATAAGCCACTAGAGGGCCCCAAGGCTGAAAGTTCAGCCTCAACTGAGGAGAGTTGTTGTGTAGAGGTCTGCTCAGTCATTGTCCTAAGTTGTTTCTCAGATATTTGCAACTTAACATTAAATTAGTATTACTTATTGATTTATGAAGTCTATAAATGAGCTGCTTTAGATAACACTATTTATTAAGTAACTATAATATTAGGCCTATTGTTTATTTTGGACTATTCTGGCACTGCATTATTGCTCTGAATGGACTGTTGTTGTCCTTCAGTTGTCTTGCTCAAGAGGCTTAACATAAGATGTTTATTTTTAATTTGAGAGATTATCGTGACTGTGGCCTGTTCTGCTTGTACACTGTAATAGATTGTGGCAGGTTTGTGGATCATCTGAGGCATTAGGAATCTCTCCATTGTAGTTAGGCAAACTAGAGGCCCCCCAAACAGCATCTTGCAAAGGGCCACACAAGGCAAGGCAAGTTTATTTGTATAGCACAATTCATACACAGAGCAATTCAAAGTGCTTTACAGGAAAAAAAAAAAGGCAAATTTAAAAGTACAAAAACAAGAATCACAATTAAAACAATAAAATCTAATTTAAAGAGTATAATTAAGAATAAATTTAAAATTAAATTAAAAGAGAAGAGTGCAGATAAAACACTTTCAGTTGTCATATGCACAGCTAAAAAGAACAGTTTTAAGTCTGTACTTGAACATTGTCAGAGTAGAGGCCTGTCTAACATCGTCAGGAAGACTGTTCCAAAGTTTATCTGCAGAAAACTAAAACGCTGCTTCACCGAGTTTAGTCCTGACTCTGGGCACCAGCAGAGACCTGTCCCTGAGGTCCTCAGAGTTCGAGATGGTTCATATGGGACCAACAGGTCAGAGATGTACTGTGGTGCTAAGCCATGGAGAGACTTGTACACAGCAGAGCTGTTTTAAAGTCTATTCTCTGAGTGACAGGAAGCCAATGCAGAGACCTGAGGACAGGACTAATATGGTCGTACTTCCTGGTTTTGGTCAGGACCCGAGCAGCAGCGTTCTGGACGTCCTGCAGCTGTCTTACAGCTCGCTTAGTGAGTCCAGTGAGCAGACCGTTACAGGAGTCTAACCTGCTGGAGATGAACGCATGAATAAGTCTCTCTAGGTCTGGTTTAGACAGTAAACCTTTGATTCTGGCAATGTTTTTGAGATGGTAAAATGCTGATGATGTTATAGATTTAATGTGACTGCTGAAGTTCAAGTCAGAGTCCATGATTACCCCGAGATTTCTAACCTGACTTGTAGGTTTTAGAGAAAGAGACTCAAGGTGACTACAGACACCTTGTCTTTGTTTCTGTGGGCCAAAGATGATTATTTCAGTCTTGTCTGTGTTTAGCTGGAGAAAGTTGTTTCTCATTGATCTGTTGGATGCAGTGACAGAGTGAATCCACAGGTCCATATTCACCTGCTGTCAGTGAAATGTACATCTGAGTGTCATCTGCATAATTGTGGTAGGATATGTTATTGCTGGTTATTAATTGGCCTAAAGGGAGCATGTAAAGATTGAACAAAAGAGGTCCCAGGATGGACCCCTGGGGCACCCCACAGGTCAGGGCCATTTGGTCTGAGACACAGTTACCGATTTCAATTAAGTACTTCCTGTCTTCAAGATAGGACTTACACCATTTAAGGGCAGTACCTGAAATGCCAACCCAGTCCTCTAATCTTTGTAACAGGATCACATGGTCAACTGTATCAAAAGCAGCACTCAGATCCAGCAGAACTAAGACAGAGACTTTGCCTGTGTCGGTGTTCAGGCGGATGTCATTAGTCACCTTGATAAGAGCAGTCTCAGTGCTGTGGTGGGCAGGGCCGGATTAAAGATTTTAGGCCCTAGGCTACTACATTTTGAGGCCCCTTTCTGAAGTTTTAAAGTAACCAAAACCTAAACTCCCTGCATCATTCGACAACATTATAGGCTATGGAATGAAATGTAAGTATATATACTTTGTTTTTGTTAGTATAAAATAATTAATTAATAGACAACTATTTTTATTACATTTCTTTTAATTTAATAGTAGCACACTATAGTGTTCAATCATAAAAAAATTATATTGATTATTATTTATATATTTTACAATATCTAAACGTCAGGATCAGACAAATCATTTCAGGCCCAGGAAAATTCTAGGCCTATAAAAGTTCCCAAAAAAGCAAAAATTGACCAAAGTTGTGGAAAAGTTGCGGAGTTTGGACAAAGTTGCAGGGTCGCGCTGAATTTGCGGGGTTTGCTTGAATTTGCATTAATAGTTGCGCGTGGACGCTGTTGGGGACGTTGTAACTGCAACCCCAAAAGGTTTACAAACATAAACTATATGTTATTAAACATTTTCAGATGAATTGTGTTCTCTTCATTAGTCAAAAAATATTGTAATTTTCCAACGCTGTTTAAAGCCTTGTTGTTGTTGCTGAGTTATTGATGCATGTTAATGTTCTCCAGCTTTGTCTCAAAAGACAATGGGCTGGATCTTCCGCATCTTAGCTCAGGAGGTGGATCAGACAGGGGCCTTATCCCAGTCCCTGCTCTTTAGACTGGACACAAAACTTAGTCTTAAGAGTTTGGACGTGGGCTGGGCATGGGCGAGGGGGGAAAAGAAGTGCCCTGATGCCTGCTGTGCAGAGGGATCTGTGGGCTGTGGTGTACCGCGCGCAACAACTACGTGTCCACTATTTGCTCATAAGAACAATACCCAAAACTAGCCCATGTGAAAGGTTTGAGTGCAAAGTGTGCAACTGGCAGTAGCAGGACAGTAGCAGTGGAGCAGATCGCTGAGGCCCACGCCCCGGCTCCTCACCTGTCTCCTGCTGTGACAGGAGCACTGCCCCGGCCCCTCACCTGTCTGAAACAACCACCACATGGGTTATTTCTACAAAGGCAGTTTCTCTTTTTTGTAAGAATAATTTGCCGCTGCGAATGGAAGGTGTTGTTAAAACATGAGTCAGTTTAATGTCAGTGGAAATCAGCTCCACCCCTGCCTTTTCCTCCATCCCTACAACTTATTTTCTCCACTTTTTTCCACGTTCAGAAACGAGGAAGCTGTGGTATTTTCATCGCTCCATAAATAGCACAGTTTCCCACCACCATTATGTTGGACTGCAGCTTTTTCACACAGCAAACACTGCACCATTGTGGCTGCTGGCTGCACATGTGGAAGGCCAAGCTCTGTGTTGGAGAGATACAGACGCTCCCACGACAAACTGCAGAATAGGAGACTTTCGGTTGGTTGCCATTTGCCAGAAAAAAAATCTTGCTTTAGAACAAACTATAATTTATTTTCAGTGCTAAATAATTAATGAAACAGTCTGCTTTTCAGCACAACAATGCACCTGCATCTTGTTCAAGATGACACACTTTATGTCTACTGTAGCATATATTTATTTTATTATGCCAACATAGAAAAAGAGTTAGGTGTTTAGCTCAATGTTCAGTCTTACACGGAATAATTTCAGTTAAACAGTCAAAACCAGTGTCTAGGGAGGGTTACCAGCAGGGACTCCGTAAATAGAGATGGAGAACACTTAACTTTCATTAAGCATAAAGTTTATTAACATGATTTAAGTAAAATAGTGTACTGAAAGGCACAGGTAACATCAAGTGGATGAGCTTTCAATAAAACAGCTATGTAGGATTAATGACGCTAATTGTAGTGGAGCATTTGCATGGTTTATAATTTTATAGGCGATTGTAAGGTATTAAAAGGTGAAAAATAAACTCCTAAGATTGACGCAAACTCTGAGTTGTCATAAACGCACTGCTTACTTGGCGGTGATCTGGAGCAGGAGGAGGAGGGGTGGTGATGGACGAGTGGGCTCTGTTTGCTGGCGGAGTCTCACGGCGTCGGTCTCTCTCCGAGCCACAGGGTGGTGCCGGTTGGTCCTCCAGCCACAAGCCACGGTCCTGGGATCTCAGGTCCTCCGGAAGCTCTACAGTGCCAGTGCCAGTGGTTATACTTCCCTGAACAGCGATCGTGAGTGTCGCTATGGGAAGGAGTCGCTGTTGTACAGCGTGAGGCAGCGTCAAAGTCTTGGAGTGTTGGCAAGGTCCTTTTAATGCCAAGATGAAAGTTCGGTAGGACACTTTTTACGGCGGCTCGAACTTTAAAAGGGAAAACTTATCAGACAGTTGTTGTCAGGACAGCCGCTGTGTCGAACGCTTGGTGGATGCTGCGGTGGGGCTCCAAAATAAACCACAAAAATTATACTTATAAAAAATTAACAAAAATTTTGTTAGAGCAAAACAAATACTGAGGTGGTTTGAAAGTATAGAAGTCGTCGACGAGACAAGAGGAGTTAAAATAAAAGTACCGCCGGGAGAATAACAAGAAGACAAAACGAAGAGCGACAAAACGAAGAAGCATGAAACGAAATGGAACAAAGAAGAGAGAAGGATGGAAAAAAGTGAAAAAAGGTTGAGAAAGTGGACGAGCCGGCATATTTAAATGAGGGCCAAAAGGGGCAGTCATTTGCTCGCAGCAAGGTGTATGGACATCAGGTGACCTTTACTAAGTGTCATCCCCAAGGACATACATTCAAATACTCCACTTCCATTAACCTCCAGCGAGGTTTTAAGAGCTTTTACACTCATACTGAGAAAAGGTTTCATGATAACATAACACAAATATCACTGGTGAATAACAGTGGATGAAACAAATGCCCAACAGTTGTTAAATACAATGATTGTAAGTCTTCATAAAACAGTTGTGCTATTGTCCTGTGAAAGCAACACATGTGAATGCAAACAAAGTCACCTTGTTGAGCAGATAGGTAGAGACATTTTATTGCATCATAAACACCTCCTTCAGCTCCGGTACTGTCCCTCCCACACTCAAACTTGCCACAATCACACCTCTTCTGAAAAAACCTGGCCTGGATCCTGACAACCTGGACAACTTCCGACCCATTTCCAATCTCCCTTTCCTCTCCAAAATACTAGAACGCGCCATCTTCACCCAACTCCAGCAATATCTCATCAACTTCAAGCTCTTCGAATCATTCCAATCTGGTTTTCGCCCTCACCACAGCACTGAAACAGCCCTTCTGAAAGTCACCAACGACCTCCTTCTTGCCGTAGATTCTGGTTTGCTTTCTATACTCCTCCTCCTTGACCTCAGTGCAGCATTCGACACCATTGATCACACCATCCTCCTCCACCGTCTACAGTCAATTGGCATCTCTGGCACAGCACTCTCCTGGTTCTCCTCTTACCTCTCTGACCGTCATCACTACGTTTCCATAAACAACTTCAAATCTCACACCTCCCCTGTCACCACCGGAGTTCCCCAAGGTTCGGTACTTGGCCCCCTCCTCTTCATCATTTACATGCTTCCCTTTGGCCACATTATTCGCCACCATGGTCTCCGCTTTCACTGCTATGCCGATGACACACAGGTCTATATCTCTACCAAATCCATCACCCCAGTCACTGTCTCCACCATTACAAACTGCCTCACTGATATAAAAACCTGGATGGACCACAACTTTCTTAAACTAAACAGCAAAAAAACAGAACTTCTTATCACCGGACCCAAATCTCTCCTTCCTTCTGCTCAGGACTTCTCCCTCATCATCGATGGCCACGCTGTCACCCCGTCTCCTTCCATTTGCAATCTCGGCATCATCTTGGACCCTACCCTCTCATTCAAGTCCCACATAAACCACATTACCAAAACATCTTTTTTTCATCTCCGCAACATTGCACGTCTCCGCCCCTCCCTCTCACAACCTACCGCAGAAGTCCTAATCCATGCTTTCATCACCTCCAGACTTGACTACTGCAATAGTCTCTTATATGGTCTCCCCTCCACCCACCTTCAGAAACTGCAATACATCCAAAACTCTGCTGCCCGCCTACTCACCCACACCCGCTCCAGAGACCACATCACCCCCATCCTTAAACAGCTCCATTGGCTCCCCATACAATACCGTATCCAATACAAGGTTCTCCTCATCACCTACAAGTCCCTCCATAACCTAGCTCCTCCTTACCTTAATGATCTCCTCCGCCAGCACTGTCCCACCCGCCGCCTCAGATCAGCAGACACTAATCTCCTCACTCCCATCATCAGGACAAGGCACCGAACCATGGGTGACAGAGCCTTCGCTGCAGCTGCTCCCGTCCTCTGGAACTCACTCCCACAACCCATCAGGAATTCGGACTCTCTACCAAACTTCAAATCAAAGCTAAAAACTCACCTGTTCAATCTTGCCTTTTCATAAACGTTTTTTTTTTTTTTTTTTGTGCGTGTGTGTGTATGTAAAGCGTCTTTGAGTGTCCAAAAAAGCGCTGTATAAATTTGATGAATTATTATTATTATTATTATTGTCTCCCCGTGAGATTAATTGTGTCATCGACCACAAAGATGACTGTGTTGGTCCATGCTTTTGGTCATCTTTGGGAAGTCCAGTCATAAAACCAGAGTTCAGTACTTGGTCAGTTTCAGAAGGGCGTAGTGTTGTCACATTTGGTAATGTTTAGCTGGTGGTGTTTATGAGGGCTTTAGGTCAACCTTGAGCTGTCATGAGTTGCCTATGGAACAGATAGGGACCTTTGCTTGTGGCCCAGGATTATCAGGAAGGTCACTTTGGCTGTAGAATGACTTCCTGGAAAGTTTGTGGAGTTTTATCAATTAGGTCAGCAAAAGGGTAGAAACCTGGTCCAGCTCCTTGCTACACTACAGTACCAAGGCCTGTTCATTCACTTGTCCTGCTATGTTTCTCCAGACTCTCGGCTGGAGCGTTCATCTCAGCAGTCTGCAGTGAAGGAGAGGTTAACGAGCCGCTGCTGCTGCTGCTGTGCATACGTCTTCATGTTCTACACTCATGTATTGTCCATCCCTTTTTTTCATATTCTTTCTTCTAAAAGCTCAGTTTGCTGCTGTTCACATAGGTTCATCTAAAAAACCAAACATTTTCGTGGATTCTGGTGTGACCTATTCTCTACTCTGTGTTATACAAACCGTTCATGATTTCCTTGTCCCAAATGGGGTGCTGTATGATGTGACCTTGATTATGGTTCATTCCATTTCTTTTGCAAACTCGAGGTGTTCTCTTCTCTGAGATCTGGTCCTTTTGGTCATGAACCAAAGGTCACGGCCTCAGGTGAAAGCAGGAACAACTGGAAAACCTTCACAATAACAGACCAATACATCATCATTACTGCTGTGGGGGTGAGGTTTTTTTTCACATTCTCAAAAACTCAGGTGTACACAGGTTTCCTCTGATCCAAGGGAAAGAAGCATGTTCATGTTTAAAGTTTGCTGACACATTCTAAATGGTATTATCAGTATATAATCAAGTAGACTGCAGTGGAATATCACAATGCAAATTTAGGCTGAGAGGAGGAAGTTTGTGTGACTGTGTTCTTTCAGAGATCAGGCCGGATTACTTCCCCGGCATAAATAAATTGCTTCCTGTTCCTCGTTTATTTTTTTTTGGCTGGAATCCTCTCCTCTGGCTCAAAAATGGTCAATGTTGATTCTTCTTTCTGTGCACCACTGGCCCTCCAACTCTTTAAAATTTGGTTTGGGCCCACAGTGTTCTCTCCTAGCTTCCCTGTCCTTTCTCTGCTGCTGGTGGGCATTCTTCATTATGACCTTTTGACAAAATTTCAAAATCGTCCTCTTCTCCTAGTACACATTTTCATTTTATCATATTTTTTACTGTTTCAATAGCAGTTTTCTAGGGGACAATGACTACCCATTAAAAACCAGGCTGATGACACATCCATCATAAACTGAGCAGGTAAAAGGTCTGGACTTGATTCCAGGTGTTACTTTATGTTGTGATTTCACAGAAACAGCTTTCAAATACAAATGTATCTCAATGGAAGTGAACCTGATCATCCTTGGGCTGGATAAAAAAAAAAATGGTGAAAAACTCCTTGACAACATCCACCTTAGTGAAGAACACTCTCCAGGAAGTAGGTCTATCAGAGTCTAGGTCCACCACAAGGTGCAGACTTCATCAGCCTCAACAACAGAAAGGCCACATTAGACTTGGCCAAAAAACACCTAAAGAAGCTAGAACAGATCTGGAGCAGCATTCTTTGGACAGATGAGACTCAGACCAACCTGTATAAGACTTTTTTTTTTTTTTTAATGCACTGGTATTACTATCACTGTTTTAAAAGCTACTGGAAATATATTATTCTTGAATGACTGACTGATTATATAGGTAAATGGTAGGTTAAATAATCTTTATGTTTTTTTTAAAAGACTGTATTAAGTGCCCAATTATTCTTTGCCTTAGAATTTGATAAAGATGTAATATTTTGACCTCAATAACACAACAAAGAGCTTGAGAACACAGAAAATGACTTAAGTCCTATTGACATATGATATAATGTATGATTAATCCTCCTAGTTAGTCTTCTATGTTTCAGTAATAGCAGATAAACTCCTTATATTATGATCGCTGGCTGCTTTAGTTAGAAGCAGTCCCAAAACAGACCGTTTTAAGTTATAAAATGTGAAATACTAATGCAAAGGTGTTCAAAAAGTGTAATATGGGACATTTAAAAAAATAACTTTTCATTCTTGGCTCAGAGAGATAAAATCTGAAACACTTTCTGTTTATCCAACACAGTATGCCATACTCATTTCTCAGATGCAATATTTGAATAAACCTGTGGTGGTGACCTTTGCATTTCCTGCTTATGTTCTCACAAACAGATCAGTTTTAGGAGTTTTTGCATGTGCTGCCAGTGTCACGTTAAAAACTGAGTGGTGCCTGGAGGCAGAGCTCAGACCAACCTCAGAGCTGTCACCAAATCATCCATCAGGTAAGGCCTTCTTTAAGACTTTTTAATTTGGTTATATTTAGGACTAATGCTCCATCTGACCAGTGGTGGAAGAAGTACTCAATTTCTTTACTTAAGTAAAAGTAAAAGTATCACCTTACAATTTCTACTTAAGTAAAAGTCTAAAAGTACTTACTTTTAAATGTACTTGCGAGTAAAAAAGTAAAAGTATTTCACACAGACTCAACTCATGAATGAGTTAAATGTGAGGGATTTTGCTGATTCCACATGAAATGAACAAACTGCTGCAGTAGAAGAGACTGAACTTCTGTCTTTATTATTCTGATGTTTCTAAAGCAATACTACTTTACTGCATCTGTCATATTTAAGTACTGTGTGTCTACAATGAGGGCATGACAAAAACACATGATTTTAAACCAAAACCTGAAATACTTTTTACTTTAAACCAAGTCATAAATGCAGTGGAGTAAAAAATAGAAGTACCCCCTGTAAGATTTACTCAAGTAAAGTACAGATACATGAAAACTGTACTTAAGTAACTAAGTACTTTTACTTCGTTACATCCACCACTGCATGTGACCATCTACACAATTTTGTAGTACATCTTGTATGTATAATGACACATAAAGCACTTACTTTATATTTGTGAGTATATGAACATGTAAAAGCTTGTATTGTTCTGTGCTGGGACTAAATATAAAACTAATGTACAGTAGAGTGCAGTAGAAATGTTACATTTGTTAAATTAAACCTGGTCAGAAATATGAGATGATTACTGCAGAAGCCTGGACAGAGTTAGAGACCACTCTAAAATGTTTTTATGTTATGGCACCAAGATCCTGAGTCTGAAGTGAGAAATAGGAAAAGCAGGGATCTTCATCAGAGCTGTCCTCAATTTACAACCAATACCAAATAACTATCCCCGAATTTACCCCGGGAACGTCACAAGGACATCGCAGCAGCAGGTCGTTTTACACGAGTCTGTTTAACAGCTTCAGTTTACACCGAGGGTGCCATAGCTGCTGCTGCTCCGCTGCTCGTGTCAAGCCCCGCTGCCGGCATTGCATGTGGTCGTTGTGTTCTTGGGCAAGACACTTGACCCACCTTGCCTGTGTGAATGTGTGAATGTGTGAATGTGTGAATGTGTGTTTGTGGTGGTTGGAGGGGCCATAGACACAAAATGGCAGCCACACTTCCACCACTGAGTATGACTGAGGAATGAATAATGCGCCACATTATAAAGCCACTCTGAGAGCCTAGAAAAGCACTGTATAAGACTAATGCACTATTATTATTATTATTATTATTATTATTATTATTATTATTATTATTATTTTACAGACTACTCATAGTCTAAACTCAAAGTGGTGACCACTGTGTCTCATGTCTTCTCCTTCCTCATGTTGTCCCTGTAAAATGGTTGTTTGTTGTTGTTAGTTTATTTTGGTCACAAGTATAACAAAATTATTGCAGATACATTTATAATTAATTAACTGTCATACATTCTTATAAATAAATAAATAAATAAATAAATAAATAAATAAATAAATAAATAAATAAAACAAACATAATGAAAAGGTGTAGGCTGAAGCCAGGCCTTTTATCCTTTGTTTTATAATTCACTTAACAGAAACACAGCTCCTAATAGAATTGATTCACATGGCCTTATTTTTGCAAAATGAAGATTGTTTTTGTGTTAGTTGTGTATTGCCCCAAACCTCTGAACAATAGGTTATATATAGCATTACTACAGAACAATAAATAATGAACAGACTATTTTTATTTAATGTATACCTATATTTATATAATATTGCTATTGCTTTAGATTTGTTAAGTTTGTTAGTGTCATAATTTAAATATTTCTCCCCCTCAAGAATTCACTTCTCTATGCACAATGTTTGCTTTACTGCTGTTTTCAGTGAGCCTTTATTTTGAAAGTGTAATGGAAGTTTATTTTGACACTTGGTGCCTGTTTCCTGTGTTGTCCCAGGTGTAGCTCTGTAGATCGACGCTCAAAAAACAGAACTGGAACCTTTCTTGAGCAGAGCGGTGAGTCGCTCGATGGCCAAAGAATAAACTGCACATATAGCAAAACTTATCTTTTAATAAAATATTTTTTTCTGTTTTATATCAACAGACAATGGAGAGCCAGAATGACTCCCTGAGGCCAAACTTAACACATCACTCAGAGAACAACTACTCTGACAACTTATATAACTTATTTTATAAACTGAACCCTTATGCTATTATTGCCAGCACCGCTTGTGGATTCCTGGCTCTAGTAGTTGCAATTTATCTTCTGTATACTATGGTGAGTAGTCCTAAGTTTTTTGGCCACATACTAATTAACATTGTAAATAAATGGGATAAACCTTCATGAGATTATTATACCTGTAACTGTTTATGGTGCATTTATCTGTCATGCTGCTGGTTCGTTTCCTTATTTCCCACATCCAGTGACTGCTCTGGGCGACATTAACAGGTTGCTGTCACGATCTTGTTTCATTTGTGTTTTATTTTGATGTCTAGTTAGTCCTGGTGTTTTTCTGTTTTACTTCCTGCTTCCTGTGTTTCCCTCTTGTTTGATTGCCTGCCCCACACCTAAAGTGTGTCACCTGTGTAATCCTCGTTTATTTAGTCCCTGTGTCATCCACAGTTCTTTGTTGTGTCATTGTCAGTGTCAGGTCTGTGCCTCGTTCTTGTCTGGTCTCCTGAGTCCCCAGTGTTTCCTGTAAGTAGTGATGTGCAAATGAAGCAATGAATCAGTACTGGACCACTTCATCAATTGTGTTGCCTATGGGTTCATTCAGTCAAAGCTTTGTTTCAGTGACATCTAGTGGTGAAATAGGAGAAAGCAAAACAATGTCTTAATTATGTGATGAGTGTAACCAGGGTATGTATGAATGATGTACACATATTTTGGTAAAGATTGATTGGTTGGTCAGTTGATAAGTAAAATTTTTATTAATGTATGGATTAGTTAGGAGAAAAATACCCACTACCTGTAAGTTTGATTTTGTATTTTGCTCTGCTTTGGGATTTTTGACTTTTGTGTTTTTTTCCTGGGTTTTGTCTTTTTAGGTTTTGTTTTGTTCTGGCTTTTTCCTTTCTCATTTTTGGACTTTGTCCTTTTTTTTTATTTTTATTAAACTTCACTGAAGCAGCCCTGCCATTTTTGGGTTCTTTTTTCCCCCATGTCCCACAAACTGTGCCAGTTGCATTAAGAGCTGTTGCTGTTGACACACGCCATTTGAGAAGGACATTGAAAATTAAAACAGCTACCCATTTTTACAACTGCCCCCGGCTCATGGTGCACTGTAAATTGTTATCTATAGCATTTCTGACCCCACCACTGACCAACAACAACAACAAAAAATCTGCTTTTCAGCTTGTATTTTCATAACAAATGTAAACCTGAACCAATTTACCACCACAACATACAAAAATATGATATCAAAGTGAAATTTGGAGCTTACCTTAAGTAAACTTCTGGGTCCAAGATTAGCTTTAGATTATTACAAACCAGAGATGATCTGCTGTAATCACTGAGCTCACCACCACATCATTCTGAGAAGCTCAAAGGCTTTTCTCTCTGTGCCCTCTGAGGAACCTGAGTATATGAGGCTCACACAGTGTCACTGTACAGCAGACAAGGTGTCCTCCTTGGCCAGATTGTATAAGCTAAATCTGCCTGAGTTCACCATTTCCTCTGCTGTTCTAGAGACTGCAATGAATGGATGACTTTTTCGGTTGATATCAGGCTCCACTCTAATGGAGTCCATAATTTATGTTCATTACCCAGGACACAGTTTCTGTTCTGGTGTTTATAATAATAAAGCATGTAACCTGAAAAGCCAACTCCACTTCCTTGTGACTAACTGATCATACTGTTGTCACGCAGTTACAGGTTCACCAAAATAAAAAAGAATGATGTTTACATAGTAACAAGGTTCAATAAATGAAAGTGAACCTGTAACCATCTAAAGATAATTTTTCTATTTTTTACTTTCAGAGAGGGGCAGTTTGCCTGAAGCCAGCTCTCACTGCCTTCTCTCTTTGTTTTTCTGCAGAGGCGAGACAAAAAGGTTATTTCAGTCTACAACATTAACATCCTCATCTCAGAATTCCTGCAGCTCTTCAGCATGATCACTTGGTTCACTATTCGTACTAATTCTGACAGTACAGTGATCTTGGATTTGATTTATTGTTATGGGCATTTGTCGAGTGTGGGCTTCATGTTTTGTGTTGCCTTTGAGAGGTACTCCCTTATTATCAATAGATAGTTACATATTCTGTTATGTTTTTATTAATATTATGTGTTGTGTTGCAGGTACTTGGTGATTGCCCACCCGCTGTGGTACAGCTTCAGTCAGCCACTCAGGATGAGAGTGGGAGTTTGTGTCCTCTTCTGGCTGCTGCCATTTATCCCCTGTTGGTTTTTTTTGCTTTCCAATAGAGTGTATGCTATGTATGGCTTAATCTTGATCCCCTTGTTCATATTCTTTCTTCTTGGGGCTCTTAAAGCTCTGTCTGCAGCCATTCACTTAGACTCATCTGAAAAACGACGAATTATAGGAATTCTGGTTCTGCCCATTGTTCTTTACTGTCTGCTATATTTGCCATTCATTGTTGCAAACCTTCATATTTTTGAGTCTTCGGCATTTAATGAAATCTCATTTTATTTACTTCTCTTTAGTCCTCTTGCAAAAGTGATTCTATACATTTTCATTCAGAGAGGTGTTCTTGATCGTCTGCTGGTTTGTCTCTGTTGCTGCAGAATGGACACAGATCAAAGTCCCATTGTGACGGTCAGTGGGACTGAGGGGCAGCACTAAAGTGCAGGAACATGGCTTTATCTCAAAATAAAATGTGAAATGATTGAAGAGTTACAGTAATGTTTAGATAAACAACCAAATGAGTTCAGTTCACTTTTATTGATATAGCCTAATATCACAACAGAAGTTTTCTCAAAGTTGTCTCTTTACAGAAACAGACAAACAGGCAAACAGACCCAGCACGTCCCTGATGGAGGACCTTTTTATGTAAAAAGTGTGGGTTTGTTTGAATGTGGTTGTTATGTACAGCACGGTGGCTGTCAGTGCAGTGGGCGACTGCAGTGCAGTGACCCAGGACCCTCCTCCAGATCTGAGCCAGGATCCTGGGCCGTTTCTCAATATGTGTGTACTTCTGTGGTCTTGTGTTCTTGTAGACCTGTGAACGATATCTGCTGCGGCCTAAGTACTGTCCAACTGAAAGTTTTCTTCTCAGCAAGTCTGTTCTAAATCCCTGTAGTAGGGCAGGTATAAATCCCAGAATGCATTTTGCATTATGCACGGATAGGGCCATTTGTGCCTAAACACACGTGTGTACCCAGGTAAAAATAAAGCATGCTAAAATATACAAAAGTGTGCTATTTTCGAACACTATTATCATACTTAGTATACTTCTGATATATCATTAGCACAACTTAAATCACACTTAAGTACACTTTAGTATACTTGACTGTGCTTTTTATACACCATTAAATTCAACTTAAGTATACTTAAAGTATATTTCATTTGTATTGATTTGAATAATACTTTGATTCTACTTTAAAGTGTATTAAAACTATACTATTACAATCAAACTATTACAATCACATCAATACACTAATATTGTATACAAACTACATTAAAAAAAACATGTCAAAATGTACTTAAGATACATACTAATATTGTATTTCCTATACACCTTTATGTTTAGGCTTCTTTGTTATTCTGCCATTCTTCCTGTCATATTCCTCCACATACAGTGACTGGAGGAGACAATGTCAACAACAGTATGTGCTTCAGAGTGAGTTTTGAACTAGCTACCCTCATAGTACTAGAGTAATGCTTAACCCACTGCACCACTGTCAATGTACACAATGTTAGTACTTAGCGCACATAAGTACATAGTGCCATAGTACAAAGTGATAACTGGGTTGTGATAAATTTAATAAGAATACAATAGGGTTACAATGGCAGAGTGGGTTAAGCATTACTCCAGCACGATGAGAATAGCTGGTTCAATGCCTCCAGGATTTCACAGGCAATTTTTGTGATTGTTCCGTGCTAAAATACCTGATTTTGCGGGAATTTTTTTTTTTTTAAAGTTGTACTAAAAGTTGGGATTTTTTTTTGTCTATAATTCACAAGTAAAAATACCAGTGGTGATAAAAATACACTGTTACTTGAGTTTTTTCTTTAAAACATTAGATATAATTATAAAAACTAACAAAATCTGTTTTTAGACATATGTGAGGTGGTAATAATCTAATTAAAAATACCTGTATTTGAACAGGCCAAGCGTACCTACTTTTTAAAATTATATTATGATGTTATTAGGCTCAGATCTTCTCTGGTGATTCCTGTTGTGTGCTGTAGAACATCCAGTCATTAAAAAACAGAGGAAGTTTGCTGTGCTGTAGGTTTTCAGGAAGGTTATTAGCCTGCAACGTTAACATTTAAAGATCAATGACCTCAAACTTCATTGTTGTCTAAATACGCTTGGGCAGCAGTAGCTCAGTTGGTAGAGCCGCTTGTCCACTAACCAGAAGGTTGGCAGTTCAAACCCACCATTGCATACTGTCGTTGTGTCCTTGGGCAAGACACTTGACCCACCTTGCCTCGTGTGTCTGCGCACACTGGTGTATGAATGTGAGTGTGAATGGGTGAACAGTTCCTTGATGTAAAGCGCTTTGAGTACCCATGAAGGTAGAAAAGCACTATATAAATGTGACCATTTACGCTGCCCATTCATCTTTTTAGGCAACTATATCACCATGGCAACGCAGACAGCTCTTCAGAGTGACACCAGACAAAACTAGAAAGCACCACGTTCGTCTCATGGATGTATTATAGAACTGGATAATGAATGACGTCACGACTGCCGTTGTTTTCAATGTCCGTGCTCATTGGTGCATGATGCCAAAAAAGCTTTTAACTTCCGCGTTACTTCCATGTTGTGCGGCCCATAGAGGGCGCACTGCGGCCCTGGAGCAAGCGCGGTGTAGCTCCGCGTACCACGTGACCGGCTCACCAATGGGTGCGATGGCGGGCTAGAGTGGTGACGTCACAAACCATAAAAAGTTATTTTTTAGCCAAATTAAAGATTTCGAAGAGGGAAAAAGTCCATGGTGTGAAAATAGATCATAAACACTACAAAATCCGACCATTTCCCCAGCTGTAGGCGCCCTGTCAGCCGAGCACCAGGCGTTTCTTTTTAGATTGCGCTCTATGGGAAAAATGCTTTCTGGGCCGCATTGGATTTTTTTGCTGCAGTTCTGCGGAGCGGCCGCTAGGAAATTTGGCATCAGGGGAGAGGGGGCGGTGCCCTGTCCAGGTCTTATTATACATCCATGGTTCGTCTCCTCCTTCAAGGCTGATTTATAGTTCCGCGTCTTCCTGACGCCAAACTACCATCCGCGGCGCCTCAACGCATAGTTACATTTTTGACCAGGCATAGGTTTTGAGAGGGTTCGCGGCGACGCAAAGGGGTCCGCGTGTGTCCTAGTATAGTCCTACTATAACGTGTGTCCTGAGTCGCACACGCCCACCTTTTGGCATTTTTCGGGCTTCTAAAAGACGTTCGTAAAGATGTTAACTGGCTAACGGTAGGTAAACAAAAACTCTGCATTTTGCTCTACCTCTGTGGTAATTTTTGTGTATTTATGCTAAGTGTTTATAAAATAATCATGATATGAAAGTAATTTTGATCGGGAAATGCGCAGGGAACGCTCAAGTCACATTCGGGCGATGTTCTTTCAGTGATCTTAGTGTTTTTGTAACTTTTTACGTCTTGTGAGTTTCTGATTAGATTAGCCCACAATGATGTCCGTTTTGTAGCTTGATTACAAACAAAACAATAGTTAAGGCAGTGTATTTTAAAAGTAAATGCAGTACCTTTGTCATGTTTTCAATGTGTTGTTTTAGCCCATGTTCTGTTACAGACTGGAGTGGAAAGGACCGCCTGAAAAATGCGTTGCTTCATAGACATCTTTTTTTTTTATTTTTTTTTTTTTTATAAAGAAACAATCACATAAGGGGACATTATTTGTGGTAGTAAAAAATTTAATGGTATACACATATTAAGGGGAGATTTTAAGAAATAGACTGTGCACTGTGGGAATATTAGACACATTTTAAAAAAAGTAAATTGTCACACAAATGTTTTGTGCTATTGTGAAGAAACATCACAGTATTATTGCAATAATGACTCTTGTGTGTATGTGTGTGATTTTTATGAAAAAATATAAAAAAATATATAAAAAATATATAATATTTATTTATCTTGAAAGGTAGAGACAGGAGAGGAGGAAGAAGAGAGGAGGAAGAAGGGAGGAGAGAAAACAAGAGACAGGAGAGGAAGGAAGAATAAGAGAAATACAATCAGAATAGGAAGGTAGGTTTTGGTGTGTGTGTTTGTGTGTGTTTGTGTGTGTGTTTATTTACCCTACAGCAGTCCTTCTCAAACAGTGGGGCGGGCCCCCCTTGGGGGGTGTGATGCGATGCCAGGGGGGCGCCTATGACCCCGGGGAACAGGCTTTGCTTTTGCCGTGTAAAGCGTAATTGCACATCCACGAATATTAAATGGTTATTAATAATTAATATTAAATATAATAGATAAAAACTAATGAGTATTCAAAAGGATACAATTTTAGGTATACTTATACAATTTTTATAGATAATGATCTTATTTATAGTCACCGCGGCGAGTGGGGGGGGCGCGAAATATTTTTCCTTGGGGGGGCTTTGCAAAAAATAATTGAGAAGCACTGCCCTACAGGAGAGTCCCAAGGTTGCAAACGATGGATACAGACCAGGTTAAAGGTATTTTATTTTGTCTTTACATGGGAAAAATGGTAGTCATTAAATATTAGTCTAATCTTTTTTAAAGCACAATTTATAAATTTATTATTTTGCACTCAAATCTCAAATAACTATTTCCTACTGTACTTTTGTATATTTGCAGATGCCAAATATAAGAAGGCTGAAAAACAGGGAGAGGAAGACTCGCCACTGGACTCCGGAGGCCATGGCAGGAGCCATGGTTGAAGTGAGAGAAGGCAGGCTCACCATCAGACAGGCAGCTGCTCAGTTTGGGGTCCCGAAGTTCAGTCCGAGTGACAGAGTCAGTGGAAAAGTGGCCTCTGATTGCCTCCATGGTCAGAGGCCACTACTCACCCCGGGGTGAGTAGTGGCCACTGACAAAGCCTCAGGTTCTGGCCCACGCTCTGCCCATTTACAACAAGCACCATCCAGAGGATCCAAAGGTGGCGCTTGGCCAGATGTGGCGGATAAACTTCCATGAGCGTCACCATCAGCGCCTCACCACCCGGACCCCAGACATCATTGACCGCGGGAGGGCATCGTGCGCCAAGAGGGGGCCAATAGATGCATATTTTAAGCTCCCTGAAGCTACCCTGGAGCAGCATGGGCTGATCTACAACTGTGACGAGACGGGGTTTCAGCTGGACAGCATACGAAGAAAAGTCGTTGTGCCCCGGGGGACGAAGCACGCCTATAGGCAGGCCCCTGGAACCAGAGACCACGTCACTGTCTTGGCCTGCTTCAAGTGGCTGAAGAGGATGTCCGCCTCTTCATTTTCTACAAGGGGGGATATCCTGGGGGCCCCTACAACAAAGAAGGGGTCCACAGTGCTCTCTATGGAAAGTCACAGGCGGGGTTCATCAGTGGAGAGCTCTTCCTAAAGTGGTTTGTCGGGCATTTTCTCCTACATGCCACCAAGGAGCGCCCACTGCTGCTTATGATGGATGGTCACCAGTCCCACCTAGGGCCAGAGCTGGTCCGGGCAGCACAGAGGGAAGGGGTCATTCTTCTGTGCCTGCCGCCGCACACCTTGCACATTCTGCAGCCTCTGGATGTGAGTTTTTTTGGACCCTTGAAGGCAGATTTCTCTGGAGTTACAGGTGATCTGTCGGCTGTTAGCCACTCTTTTTTGATTTCCAAAAAAAGAGTTTTCAAGGGTCCTTAAAAACTCATACCAGAGGCTCAAGGATTGTGGGGTTGTGGTGGATGGGTTCAGGAGGGGTGGCCTTTACCCCCTGGACCCGGGTGGAATCGATTGGCCCCGGGTCATGCCGTCCGGGCCTCCACCACCGGTCTCTCCGCCTCTGCCCTCACCACCGGCCTCTCTGCCTCCTGAGGCCAGACCTGATGCCACCCACTCTGACCCCATTTTTTCACATCCCCTGGTGGCATCAGGTCGAATCCCAGCAGACCTGACACATCTCCTGGCAGAGGTCAAGTTCGCCCGCACCAACGGCAAAGCCAGGAAGAATATCAGCAAGGCCCGGGTCCTGACAGCACAGGAGATGGCAGAGACCATTGAAGCGGCGGTGGACAGAGCAGCAAGGAGAGAGGCTCAAGCTCTGGCCAGAAGAGACCGAGAGCAGCAGCGGGCTGAAGACACCGGCCCGGCAACCACTTCTGCCCCGCCTAGTGGCTCCCACCCCAGCCACAGAAAACGCGTGTCCCCTGGGGCTTCATCTGCCAGTTCTGGACATTCCACCGCCGGTCCCTCTGCCCCCCTGGCCCCTCTACAACCTCCCACAGTTCTCAGCTGCCTGCCTCCTACAGAAGACCAGCACCTGTGAGCCTGCCCCGCACTCCTCACCGAGAAGAAGGTAAATTTCACTGGTATTCACTTTAAAAGAATAACATCTTACTGTCTAACTGTGGCAGTTTAACTGTATGCAACAGCTTTAGTATTTCACATTAGTGTTTTTGGGTACTAAATTGTGCATCTCTGTGTTGCTTTTTTGATTGTAATAGAACCATCAACATCAAATGGTTGTGGCCTCCGGAGAAAAGGGCAAGCTTCCTCTCCCTCACGAAGTACTTCATTTAATGATTTAAAAAAAAAACGGGTGAATACATTTTAAACTTAGTAACTGTACTCGTTACAGGAAAAGTCGAGGTATGACTAAGCTTTCTCAATTTTTTTTCAGACCTCCTGTCACCCTTCAGCTCCTTCTCCCCGTCCACTGGATCTATGACATCCACCGCTAATAACACACAAAATATCGTTTGAAAATAGCAAATTGAGTGTTGCAGACATTAACACAAGATTGATTCTGCTGTCACCAGAGAGGAAAAGTAATTTTTCAGAAATATGACTATGGCATTAACCAATTAAAAATATTTAAAATATCACATGATTTCCAAATTTTGTTAAACACAAATTAAACTGTAGGGTCCTGTGTAACCATATACTGATATATTGTTTATGCATTGTATAGCTTGCATTTCTTGTGAAATACTTTGTTTATTCATTTTTTAAATTTTTTTTTTGTCTTTGTAGGTCACACCGCCCAAAAAAAAAGTGAATGGAGTCAAATGTGTGGCGTGTGGCCGGTGCACCAGCCAGAACCACCAGCTGCAGCAGATGCAGAAGAGGTGTCATGGATCCAATGTGACAACTGCTCAAAATGGTTCCACATTTTTTGTGCTTCCTGGGAGGAGGGGCTGGAGGAAGATTTTTATTGTTTTTGGTGTACTGATGTTTAATCATGTATTTCATGTCATGTATTTTTTTCTTTTCTACAAATCTTTTTTTTTTTAAATTAATCCTTTTTAATCTAATCAGATGTAAATACTTTTTTTAATAAAATCTAATGAGATGTGCATACTTTTTTCTTTTTAAATCATATTTAATGAGATTTTTTTTTTAAATCTAATCAAATGTACATACTTTTTTTTTTTTTTTTTACTACCAATCAAATCTAATGTATATATTAAATGATTTATTGAATCTTATACAATTGTTGTGGCTGTTGACTACTATGATATTCTTATATTATTATCTTTCTAAAGTTTTACTTAACTTGTTTCACAATAACCATAGTGTATAATGTTAGTTCCACAAACAAAAAAGACTAAAGAAAATCAGTATTAAAATAGAAAGTGACAAAGTGGAAAACACCCACTTAAGGGGGTTGTAGGGCAAAATAGAAGCATAAAAAGGCCCTCACAGTAGTGTGCTTGTTGGCCTCAGTGCCGTATCTTACTTTGAAAGACAGAAACAAGGTACCGGATGTGAAGATTTGTGAACGTAAATATCCCAGCCTTAAATTAGAGCCAATCACAAGCAAAAAAATCCAACAAATAAGGCCGAAAACACTAGAAAGGTGAGTGTGTCTGATATTGGAACTTTCGTGTGTCTGACTCTGGGTCATAGCACTGCCTAGCTTAAACCTCGGGCGATAGCGCTCTTTCATACGGCCACAATAAAATATTTGTAAAAGAAACTATCCAACCAATATATTGTTATAAACTTAAGAAAATGTACTTTTATTTTATGCAAATTGCATTAATGAAGATATTAAATGAGCAATTTTATGACTTGTTGAAGATAAAAAAGTGATAGAATTTTAGCTAAATCAGCCTTCAGTCCCACACGCGCTGCTGCTGGTGAGCACCAGCGACCTCATGTGCGCTCGACCTCCGCGCTGCAGCTCCACACCGCACCTTCGTGTCCGCTCTGCGCCTCCGCGTCACAACTCCGTGCTGCTCTGTGAGTGCGCCCTCCGTGTCACACCTCATCGTCTCAACTCTGTGCCACTCTGTCTATGAGTGCGCCGCACCTCCACGCCGCTTTGTCAGTGGCTCAACCCGACCTTCGGCCCACATTACCGCGCTGCTGCTGAGAGAGAGAGGAACTGCTCTGCTCGGAACAGGGGACGGCCCACAGACAGCGGTAAGTGCAGTAAAATGACGTTTTACAAGAAAACCTCAGGGATAACTGGCCAAAGTTACAGAAAAGTTGTGCAGTTTAGACAAAGTTGCAGGGTAGGGCTGAATTTGCGGGAGTTGCTTGATTTTGCAATAATAGTTGACATTGCAAAATCCTGGAGGGACTGATCGATGAACATGGGCCCACTCTAATGGGCCCCTAAACATCCCAGGCCCCAGCACTGGCTGCACTGCCTGATGTTACGCCCCTGCCTAGGATCATAATGGAACCTCTAGTTTGGAGTTAGGACACGTTTTTGTGAGAAATTTTACTTCTGCGTTGAGAGCGACAGCGGGCTGTGACGTCACAAGAGGTAAACAATGTACTACTGTACAGTTATACTGTAGGGAGCATGGACGAGATAAACTGGAAAATCTCCTTCCACAAATACAGACCACAACCAGGTTATTCTGAGTCTGTCTGACCTGAGAGACCAAGAGCAGCCAGTATAATAAGAAACCATGGGCACAGGAGAGAAATGGAGCTTTGGGTCTGAAAGAATGAGGACAGTGCAGGAGTTCCGGTGAGTTTTGCTAAAGCTACACCCTAAAAAATGCTGGGTTATTTTTTCTACCCAAATGCTTGGGTCGTTTTTTTGGGTTATTTACAGAGAGCTTGGTAGTTTTGTTTGACCCAGCTGCTGTGTAGAGGTTGGGTTAATCAGATGACCCAGCATCTTGGATCAGATTCAAACTTCAGCCTCCTCAGCCAAAGGTGGCAGTTACCCCTTGCTCTGAGAGAAACGTCAGATAACAGGTAACGTATGTGTGTCCTGAGTCGGACACTTTCAGCTAAAATTCTATTACTTTTTTTATCTTCAACAAGTCATAAAATCGCTAATTTATTATCTTCATTAATGCAAATTGTATAAAATAAAAGTACATTTCTTAAGTTTATAACAATATATTGGTTGGATAGTTTCTTTTACAAATATTTTATTGCGGCCGTATGAAATAGTGCTTTTGTCTGAGCTTTAAGCTTGGCAGTGCTATGGCCCTGAGTTGGACACACGGAAGTTCCAATATCGGACACGCTCACCTTTCTGGCCGTTTCGGCTCTAATTTAAGGCTGGGATATTTATGTTAACAAATTTTCACACCCGGTACCTTGTTTGCGTCTCTCAAAATAAGATTGTGGGCTAAGCTAACGTTAATCAGAAAATAATAAGACGGACTATGTTAGCTGCAAAAACACTAAGATCACTGAAAGAACATCGCCCGAGTGTGTCCTGAGCATTCCCTGCGTATTTCCCTATCAAAATGATTTTCATATCATGATTATTTTATAAACATTTAGCATAAATACACAAACATTACCACAGAGGTAGAGCAATATGTGGAGTTTTTGTTTATCTACCGTTAGCCAGTAACGTCTTTGCGAGCGTCTGTTAGAAGACTGAAAAATAGCAAAAGGTGAGCGTGTCCGACTCGGGGCCATACTTTATTTCTAATTATTCTGTCATTATCATTTAGTTTAAAGTTTTCTACAACTGAATCTGGTTATGTAAACTTTCCTCTGTTAAATTCTCTCTGACCTAAGCAGTAGCCTGCTTAGCTTAGCTTGTAGCCTTTAGCTTAGCTCACTTTTTAACTGAAAAATGGTAACTGTTAACCAGGCAAAAAATATCTGAATTATTTTCAGGATTTTAGAGCTGAATTGTCAAGTAATAAATTACAAAAGTTCTGTCAGCTTTTGTGTCAGTTGCTTGTGGCTAACTGTTCACAAGCTAACTGCTCTTCAGTTAAAATGTCTCTGTTGTTTCAGGTCCACTCTGTGCTCTCCTCTTGGGCCTGTGAGCTAATATAATGTTACAGAAGCTTTACAGGTGAGCAGATAGTTTTACACTGATCAGAAATATTAAAATCTCTTTATATTTGCCTTCTGTATGACAAACTTGTGATAATTTGTGTCTCTATATTTGTCAAGGTAGAAAAAACTGCCCTCTGAGCTCCACCAGCGCCACAAACTCATCTGAGAAGTGTCCTGCAGCAGAGAGGATTTCATTTGGCCTCACTGACCAAAATACAAGTAAGAAGAATTTTTTATTATTGTTTTATTTTAATATTAGGGCTGGAAACGTTAAAGCATTCTTATCATGTTGACGTATTAATTAATGAAGATAATTAATTTTAATCCATTTTAATTAATTTAATTTTAATCTTAATGCACATTAACGGAAGTTATGGGTCAGTCACAAAAGAGCCAGTTCACAGAGCCAAGTCCCGTCAACAGTTGTGTGTTTGTCTGTTTACTCTTATTTAGGACCTGTTATTACCTATTATTTAGGACTTATTATAGGACCAGAGCAGCTCTCAAGCATCTGTCATTTAGCAGAGTTACAGCAAGTGGAAAATAAAGGAGGACTTTATGTGAGATATCTGATGGACTTTTTACTGATGAATTAATATTATACTGCTGATGATGTTGTGATGTGTTTTAAATACAGAACAGTTGTTTTGTTTCATTGGTTTTGTGAAAATATTGTGAAAATAAATACTGTGTTATTTATTATAAGCATTTAACTAATCATATGGGTAAAAATAACACAGCAGAGTAGTTGAATATAACCCAGTATTGAGTAGAACATATAACCCAGCCTGTGGGTTAAAATAATAACCCATATCAGTGAGTCAAAATAACCCAGCATTGTGTTTGTCCAATAGTTACCCAGCAGCTGGGTTAAAAACAACCCAGTTTGGGTTATTTTTAACCCAGCATTATTTAGTGTGTAGACATGGTTCAAGTTGGCAGAATATTTAGGAGGATTTAGACAAATGTGTTTTTTGGTAGCCTAGAAATCTAGACGCACCCTAGCGGCAGAAAATATTTTTTGCCTAGAGGGTTGGTCTAGTAACACACCATAGTGGCCAATCTTGGCTCCGTCCAGGACTTCGCCAGACCAATGTTCAAATGCATCGGGCCCCACAAGCCACTCGAGGGCCCCAAGGCTGAAAGTTCAGCCTCAACTGAGGAGAGTTGTTGTGTAGAGGTCTGCTCAGTCATTGTCCTAAGTTGTTTCTCAGATATTTGCAACTTAACATTAAATTAGTATTACTTATTGATTTATGAAGTCTATGAATGAGATACTGCTTTAGATAACACTATTTATTAAGTAACTATAATATTAGGCCTATTGTTCATTTTGGACTATTCTGGCACTGCATTATTGCTCTGAATGGACTGTTGTTTTCCTTCAGTTGTCTTGCTCAAGAGGCTTAACATAAGATGTTTATTTTTAATTTGAGAGATTATCGTGACTGTGGCCTGTTCTGCTTGTACACTGTAATAGATTGTGGCAGGTTTGTGGATCATCTGAGGCATTAGGAATCTCTCCATTGTAGTTAGGCAAACTAGAGGCCCCCCAAACAGCATCTTGCAAGGGGTACCACAAGGCCCCACGAAGGTAGAAACAACCACCACATGGGTTATTTCTACAAAGGCAGTTTCTCTTTTTTGTAAGAATAATTTGCCGCTGTGAATGGAAGGTGTTGTTAAAACATGAGTCAGTTTAATGTCAGTGGAAATCAGCTCCACCCCTGCCTTTTCCTCCATCCCTATAACTTATTTTCTCCACTTTTCTCCACGTTCAGAAACGAGGAAGCTGTGGCATTTTCATCGCTCCATAAATAGCACAGTTTCCCACCACCATTATGTTGGACTGCAGCTTTTTCACACAGCAAACACTGCACCATTGTGGCTGCTGGCTGCACATGTGGAAGGCCAAGCTCTATGTTGGAGAGATACAGACGCTCCCACGACAAACTGCAGAATAGGAGACTTTCAGGTTGGTTGCCATTTGCCAGAAAAAAATCTTGCTTTAGAACAAACTATAATTTATTTTCAGTGCTATATAATTAATAAAACAGTCCCCAGCTAGCAAATTTCATCTGGCTGCTGCTGCTGTGCTGTATGTTCTACACTCATGTATTGTCCATCCCTTTTTTTCATATTCTTTCTTCTAAAAGCTCAGTGTGCTGCTGTTCACATAGGTTCATCTAAAAAACCAAACATTTTCGTGGATTTTGGTGTGACCTATTCTCTACTCTGTGTTATACAAACCATTCATGATTTCCTTGTCCCAAATGGGGTGCTGTATCATGTGACCTTGATTATGGTTCATTCCATTTCTTTTGCAAACTCGAGGTGTTCTCTTCTCTGAGATCTGGTCCTTTTGGTCATGAACCAAAGGTCACGGCCTCAGGTGAAAGCAGGAACAACTAGAAAATCTTCACAATAACAGACCAATACATCATCATTACTGCTGTGGGGGTGAGTTTTTTTTTTCACATTCTCAAAAACTCAGGTGTACACAGGTTTCCTCTGATCCAAGGGAAAGAAACATGTTCATGTTTAAAGTTTGCTGACACATTCTAAATGGTATTATCAGTATATAATCAAGTAGACTGCAGTGGAATATCACAATGCAAATTTAGGCTGAGAGGAGGAAGTTTGTGTGATTGTGTTCTTTCAGAGATCAGGCCGGATTACTTCCCCGGCATAAATAAATTGCTTCCTGTTCCTCGTTTATTTTTTTTTTGGCTGGAATCCTCTCCTCTGGCTCAAAAATGGTCAATGTTGATTCTTCTTTCTGTGCACCACTGGCCCTCCAACTCTTTAAAATTTGGTTTGGGCCCACAGTGTTCTCTCCTAGCTTCCCTGTCCTTTCTCTGCTGCTGGTGGGCATTCTTCATTATGACCTTTTGACCAATTTCAAAATTGTCCTCTTCTCCTAGTACACATTTTCATTTTATCATATTTTTTACTGTTTCAATAGCAGTTTTCTAGGGGACAATGACTACCCATTAAAAACCAGGCTGATGACACATCCATCATAAACTGAGCAGGTAAAAGGTCTGGACTTGATTCCAGGTGTTACTTTATGTTGTGATTTCACAGAAACAGCTTTCAAATACAAATGTATCTCAATGGAAGTGAACCTGATCATCCTTGGGCTGGATAAAAAAAAAAATGGTGAAAAACTCCTTGACAACATCCACCTTAGTGAAGAACACTCTCCAGGAAGTAGGTCTATCAGAGTCTAGGTCCACCACAAGGTGCAGACTTCATCAGCCTCAACAACAGAAAGGCCACATTAGACTTGGCCAAAAAACACCTAAAGAAGCTAGAACAGATCTGGAGCAGCATTCTTTGGACAGATGAGACTCAGACCAACCTGTACAAGACTTTTTTTTTTTTTTTTAATGCACTAGTATTACTATCACTGTTTTAAAAGCTACTGGAAATATATTATTCTCGAATGACTGACTGATTATATAGGTAAATGGTAGGTTAAATAAACTTTATGGTTTTTTTTTAAAGACTGTATTAAGTGCCCAATTATTCTTTGCCTTAGAATTTGATAAAGATGTAATATTTTGACCTCATTAACACAACAAAGAGCTTGAGAACACAGAAAATGACTGAAGTCCTATTGACATATGATATAATGTGTGATTAATCCTCCTAGTTAGTCTTCTATGTTTCAGTAATAGCAGATAAACTCCTTATATTATGATCGCTGGCTGCTTTAGTTAGAAGCAGTCCCAAAACAGACCGTTTTAAGTTATAAAATGTGAAATACTAATGCAAAGGTGTTCAAAAAGTGTAATATGGGACATTTAAAAAAATAACTTTTCATTCTTGGCTCAGAGAGATAAAATCTGAAACACTTTCTGTTTATCCAACACAGTATGCCATACTCATTTCTCAGATGCAATATTTGAATAAACCTGTGGTAGTGACCTTTGCATATCCTGCTTATGTTCTCACAAACAGATCAGTTTTAGGAGTTTTTGCATGTGCTGCCAGTGTCATGTAAAAAACTGAGTGGTGCCTGGAGGCAGAGCTCAGACCAACCTCAGAGCTGTCACCAAATCATCCATCAGGTAAGGCCTTCTTTAAGACTTTTTAATTTGATTATATTTAGGACTAATGCTCCATCTGACCAGTGGTGGAAGAAGTACTCAATTTCTTTACTTAAGTAAAAGTAAAAGTATCACCTTAAAATTTCTACTTAAGTAAAAGTCTAAAAGTTCTCACTTTTAAATGTACTTGCGAGTAAAAAAGTAAAAGTATTTCACACAGACTCAGCTCATGAATGAGTTAAATGTGAGGGATTTTGCTGATTCCACATGAAATGAACAAACTGCTGCAGTAGAAGAGACTGAACTTCTGTCTTTATTATTCTGATGTTTCTAAAGCAGTACTACTTTACTGCATCTGTTATATTTAAGTACTGTGTGTCTACAATGAGGGCAAGACAAAAACACATGATTTTAAACCAAAACCTGAAATACTTTTTACTTCAAACCAAGCCATAAATGCAGTGGAGTAAAGAGTAGAAGTACCCCCTGTAAGATTTACTCAAGTAAAGTACAGATACATGAAAACTGTACTTAAGTAACTAAGTACTTTTACTTCGTTACATCCACCACTGCATGTGACCATCTACACAATTTTGTAGTACGTCTTGTATGTATAATGACACATAAAGCACTTACTTTATATTTGTGAGTATATGAACATGTAAAAGCTTGTATTGTTCTGTGCTGGGACTAAATATAAAACTAATGTACAGTAGAGTGCAGTAGAAATGTTACATTTGTTAAATTAAACCTGGTCAGAAATATGAGATGATTACTGCAGAAGCCTGGACAGAGTTAGAGACCACTCTAAAATGTTTTTATGTTATGGCACCAAGATCCTGAGTCTGAAGTGAGAAATAGGAAAAGCAGGGATCTTCATCAGAGCTGTCCTCAATTTACAACCAATACCAAATAACTATCCCCGAATTTACCCCGGGAACGTCACAAGGACATCGCAGCAGCAGGTCGTTTTACACGAGTCTGTTTAACAGCTTCAGTTTACACCGAGGGTGCCATAGCTGCTGCTGCTCCGCTGCTCGTGTCAAGCCCCGCTGCCGGCATTGCATGTGGTCGTTGTGTTCTTGGGCAAGACACTTGACCCACCTTGCCTGTGTGAATGTGTGAATGTGTGAATGTGTGAATGTGTGTTTGTGGTGGTTGGAGGGGCCATAGACACAAAATGGCAGCCACACTTCCACCACTGAGTATGACTGAGGAATGAATAATGCGCCACATTATAAAGCCACTCTGAGAGCCTAGAAAAGCACTGTATAAGACTAATGCACTATTATTATTATTATTATTATTATTATTATTTTACAGACTACTCATAGTCTAAACTCAAAGTGGTGACCACTGTGTCTCATGTCTTCTCCTTCCTCATGTTGTCCCTGTAAAATGGTTGTTTGTTGTTGTTAGTTTATTTTGGTCACAAGTATAACAAGATTATTGCAGATACATTTATAATTAATTAACTGTCATACATTCTTATAAATAAATAAATAAATAAATAAATAAATAAAACAAACAAACATAATGAAAAGGTGTAGGCTGAAGCCAGGCCTTTTATCCTTTGTTTTATAATTCACTTAACAGAAAAACAGCTCCTAATAGAATTGATTCACATGGCCTTATTTTTGCAAAATGAAGATTGTTTTTGTGTTAGTTGTGTATTGCCCCAAACCTCTGAACAATAGGTTATATATAGCATTACTAAAGAACAATAAATAATGAACAGACTATTTTTATTTAATGTATACCTATATTTATATAATATTGCTATTGCTTTAGATTTGTTAAGTTTGTTAGTGTTATAATTTAAATATTTCTCCCCCTCAAGAATTCACTTCTCTATGCACAATGTTTGCTTTACTGCTGTTTTCAGTGAGCCTTTATTTTGAAAGTATAATGGAAGTTTATTTTGACACTTGGTGCCTGTTTCCTGTGTTGTCCCAGGTGTAGCTCTGTAGATCGACGCTCAAAAAACAGAACTGGAACCTTTCTTGAGCAGAGCGGTGAGTCGCTCGACGGCCAAACAATAAACTGCACATATAGCAAAACTTATCTTTTAATAAAATATTTTTTTCTGTTTTATGTCAACAGACAATGGAGAGCCAGAATGACTCCCTGAGGCCAAACTTAACACATCACTATAACTACTACTACTACTTTGATATTTATAGACTGAACCCTTATGCTATTATTGCCAGCACCGCTTGTGGATTCCTGGCTCTAGTAGTTGCAATTTATCTTCTGTATACTATGGTGAGTAGTCCTAAGTTTTTTGGCCGCATACTAATTAACATTGTAAATAAATGGGATAAACCTTCATGAGATTATTATACCTGTAACTGTTTATGGTGCAGTTGTTTGCCATGCTGCTGGTTCGTTTTCTTATTTCCCACATTCAGTGACTGCTCTGGGCGACATTAACAGGTTGCTGTCACGATCTTGTTTCATTTGTGTTTTATTTTGATGTCTAGTTAGTCCTGGTGTTTTTCTGTTTTACTTCCTGCTTCCTGTGTTTCCCTCTTGTTTGATTGCCTGCCCCGCACCTAAAGTGTGTCACCTGTGTAATCCTCGTTTATTTAGTCCCTGTGTCATCCACAGTTCTTTGTTGTGTCATTGTCAGTGTCAGGTCTGTGCCTCATTCTTGTCTGGTCTCCTGAGTCCCCAGTGTTTCCTGTAAGTAGTGATGTGCAAATGAAGCAATGAACCACTTCATCAATTGTGTTGCCTATGGGTTCATTCATTCAAAGCTTTGTTTCAGTGACATCTAGTGGTGAAATAGGAGACAGCAAAACAATGTCTTAATTATGTGACAAGTGTAACCAGGGTATGTATGAATGATGTACACATATTTTGGTAAAGATTGATTGGTTGGTCAGTTGATAAATAAAAAATGTATTAATGCATGGATTAGTTAGGAGAAAAATACCCACTACCTGTAAGTTTGATTTTGTATTTTGCTCTGCTTTGGGATTTTTGACTTTTGTGTTTTTTCCTGGGTTTTGTCTTTTTTGTTTTGTACTGGCTTTTTCCTTTCTCATTTTTGGACTTGTTCCTTTGGGTTTTTTTTAAATATTTTTTATTTATTTTTTTATTAAACTTCATTGAAGAAGTCCTGCCTTTTTGGGTCCTTTTTCCCCCATGTCCCACAAACTGTGCCAGTTGCATTAAGAGCTGTTGCTTACCACCACAACATACAAAAATATGAAATCAAAGTGAAATTTACCTTAAACTTCTGGGTCCAAGATTAGCTTTAGATTATTACAAACCAGAGATGATCTGCTGTAATCACTGAGCTCACCACCACATCATTCTGAGAAGCTCAAAGGCTTTTCTCTCTGTGCCCTCTGAGGAACCTGAGTATATGAGGCTCACACAGTGTCACTGTACAGCAGACAAACTTTTCTTGTCTTATGGTGGAGCCACATTGTGCAGGCCTGTCGCTAAACAGAGCCTGGCCACTGGATAGATGACTCTTGTCTGTGCACAAGCAGGGAGGTCTCCTCCATCACCAGAGGCTGCTCCCTCTTCATGTGGGACAGTGTTTAGAGGTGTACCCTTGGAGAAGGCGTAGTGCTGCTGGTTAGGTCCATCATGTTCTGGGACACTTTGTG
Source organism: Bostrychus sinensis (assembly GCA_020698575.1). NCBI lineage: Eukaryota > Metazoa > Chordata > Actinopteri > Gobiiformes > Eleotridae > Bostrychus > Bostrychus sinensis. Next base: position 8,073,013 of record CM036254.1, on the reverse strand, counting down.
CTTTCCATAATTTATGTTCATTACCCAGGACACAGCTTCTGTTCTGGTGTTTATAATAATAAAGCATGTCAACTGAAAAGCCAACTCCACTTCCTTGTGAATAATTTACCATACTGTTGTCATGCGGTTACAGGTTCACCAAAATAAAACAGAATGATGATTATGCATTTAACACGGTTTATAGAGAAAGTGAACTTGTAACCATCTAAACATTATTTTTTATGTTTCAGAGAGGGGCAGTTTGCCTGAAGCCAGCTCTCACTGCCTTCTCTCTTTGTTTTTCTCCAGAGGCGAGACAAAAAGGTTATTTCAGTCTACATCATTAACATCCTCATCTCAGAATTCCTGCAGCTCTTCGGCATGACCTCTTGGCTCGCTGGTCCCCATAATTGTGCTGTTTTTACATGCTCAATGCTCATGTTTCAATTGGATTTGATTTATTGTTATGGGCATTTGTCGAGTGTGGGCTTCATGTTTTGTGTTGCCTTTGAGAGGTACTCCCTCATTATGAATAAATAGTTAATATTCTGTTGAGTTTGTTGTGTTTTTATTAATATTATGTGTTGTGTTGCAGGTATTTGGTGATTGCCCACCCGCTGTGGTACAGCCTCAGTCAGCCACTCGGGACGAGAGTGAGAGTTTGTGTGCTCTTCTGGCTGCTGCCATTCATCCCCTTGTTTTTTTTTGACCCTATAGTAAATGCCTGTTACATACTAATCCCCTTGCCCTTTTTCATATTCTTTCTTGTTGGGGCTCTTAAAGCTCGGTCTGCAGCCATTCACTTAGACTCATCTGAAAAACGGCAAATTATAGGGATTCTGGTTTTGCTTATTGTTCTTGACTTATTTTGGTCAAACTTTTTTGCATTGGGTTATATCCCATTAGTTTTCTTTAGTCCTCTTGCAAAAGTGATTCTATACATTTTCATTCAGAGAGGTGTTCTTGATCGTCTGCTGGTTTGTCTCTGTTGCTGCAGAATGGACACAGATCAAAGTCCCACTGTGACGGTCAGTGGGACTGAGGGGCAGCACTAAAGTGCAGGAACATGGCTTGATCTCAAAAGAAAAGGGTGAAATGATTAAAGAGTTACAGTAATGTTTAGATGAACAACCAAATTAAGGGAATCAGGATCACAATTCTATTTTTCAATTCACTTTTAATAATATAGCCTAATATTACAAAACAGAAGTTTTCTCAAAGTTGTCTCTTTACAGAAACAGACAAACAGGCAAACAGACCCTTGCCTGGAAAATCCAGACTGATATGTCTCTGTGTTATTCTACAGAGAAATATCAGTCTGGTCACCACGCCGTCCGCAGTGGTTTACTCAAATCCCAACCGTACCGTGCATTTTGATTGGTTTAAGTCATGTGTTCTTCGCGAGCAGCGTCACTCGTACGTGTCTCCTCGCCGACAACAATAAAGTTGGCGCACCGAGGAGCCGAGAGTTTGTTTCATTCAGCGGTATGGTACGGTAATGTTGAAATAACTCTCTCGTTCCTCCCTCGTGGCTTCACTTCTCCGTTTGTTTACTTTCTCACTTTCTTGTCGCTTTGTTAACGTCACGTCCGCCATTTTCTGATTGGCTAACTCTGCTGTCCGTTAACTCGGGTTTGCTCCGCCCTAGAAATCGAATTGATTCTAAGGCGACCAGACAGCGGATGAGTCTGGAATTTCCAGGCAAAACAGACCCAGCACGCCGCTGATGCGCCTTCTTACGTAAAAAGTGTGGGGTTGTTTGAATGTGGTTGTTATGTACAGCACGGTGGCTGTCAGTGCAGTGGGCGACTGCAGTGCAGTGACCCAGGACCCTTCTCCAGATCGGATTGCGCCAGTTGTGCCTAAACATGTGTGTAGGCACTGTCTGATCCATTAAATGTGTTTTTAACCATTTCTTCGCAATGTTGTAACTACTTCATTTTCAAGCTAATGTTAAAACTTTGACCCATCACTTTTTTATATGCATTATTTTTCCTCACAAATGTTATTTCTATTAATGTAAAGATGTTATAAGTAGTGCTGGACAACAATAACATTTTTTAATCGCAATTAATCGCAGTCTTACTATAAAATTCAATCAATAATGTATTCTGGCTCTTCCAGCTCATAAATGGCTCTTTATTTGATAATTTGTAGCTAAAATAATTATTTTGCAGACAAAGAGCACTACAGCAGATACAGCTAGGCCTATATTTTCACCTTTTTTTTTTTTTTTACCTTTGGAGGTGGACTTAGATATGGGAAGTAAATAACTTGTTTTTGGTAATTTTTCAAGTAAAACATCATTGATACAATCTGCATGTGTTGTTAATTATTATTGTTAGCATTAATTAGCCGTGCATATATTTAACATTGTAAGACTTTAGTGGTTTGTATCTCAGTGAGTCCTGGGCCATCTACATGAAACAAACATTGTTAGGAAGCTAAAAGTCTGCTCTGTCAGGACCATTGGGTCTCTGTACACTTCCTGTCCTGCATGCCCCGCCCCCTGCCTGGTGTCACAGAGAAAAAGAGATAAACACTTGGCTGCTGACGGACCAGGCTCTGTGAACTGGCTCTTTCATGACTGACCCATAATTTGCGTTAATGCGCGTTAAAATTATTATCAGCGTTAATTAATGAATGCATTAACGTGATAATAACGCGTTAACGTGCCCAGCCCTAGTTATAAGCAAAGTTTTCTATTTTAAGTTCTCCAAAAGTCTGCTCCTCTGTGAACACAAGTCCACACTCTGGATACTGGGAAATGAGAAACGGCCCAGGTCAGGAGTACCCAGCTGGAGGATTGGTCTGTTGTGCATGTTTTAGGTGACAGGGGTAAAGTGCAGCACCGGGAGGAAACCCACCCAGACACAGGGATCTTCTTGCTATGGATTATGCTGTACATGTTACATGTAAATGTTGTACTTTGAAATGTACTGATGCTGTATTTCTTCTGATTTTAATATGTGACTATTTTGCTTGTATTTTAAAAATGATACTCTTTCACATAAGCTCTTGAAAATTGTATATATTTGTTTAAAAGGGATAATGTTTTTAATGTAATGGAAATGTGCACTGTACTATGGGTGATGTCTGGTTTGTTGTGTTTGATAAGTTTTCAGTAAAATCTGTGTTGCTACCTTTATAATGAGACATGTTATGTTCAACATTTTATTTTAGATCTTGACATGACCAAAAAAAAAAAAAAAAAAAAAAAAAGAAAAAGATATTTGACCTGTAAGATTTTAGTGTGGCATCACTGGAGGTGGGTGATACTGTAATTTCTTTATCCGGTGCCAGACAAATTCTTTGTATAAAAAATAAAAATAATTTTTCTGGCTGGCCAAAAATCTGTGCAGTGGGCAGAGATTGAGGCCAAACCCGGTCCAATAATGGAGATAAACAGGAGGCTAAGTAGGTAGCCAAAAATTTTACTCAACTACATGTATTGTCAATTCAGAATAACATAAAACTACGCTTAGAAGTACAATTTATTCTAAAGGTTGACAGGAGCTATATCATGCAAAATTGACTTTTGTGATCTTTCTACCAGGTTATAATGTAGTGGAGTGTGTATAGTGTTGTTATAAAGTTGTTCCCTCAATAAAAACAGACCTGGAGTTGTGTTTTGTTTCATTCACGCCTGTTTGAGTAATCCTGTATTCTCTGGTGCTGAGTTTCTGAGGCCTCAAAGCTGCCGCTGCTTTCCACCAAATTCAGATCTGTCTAAATCATCCTAAATATTCTGCCAAAGACACAGTAAGAAAACTGTATCCCTCTATACCAAAAACTGAAAGACAGCAGGTGTGGCTTTTATACTAAAGCAAAGGAGTGCCCTCTGCTGGGGACAACAAAAAGTACAATCCTGCCAAGCAATATAAACTAGGGCAGTGTTTTTCAACCTTTTTTGAGCCAAGGCACATTTTTATAGTTCAAAAAATCCTGAGGCACACTACCCTCAAGAATCTTACTAAATGACACTAGAAAGAAACATAATGACAATAGAGTGTTTCAATTTTTTCAAACTCAGTGTGAATCTGTTTGGATGAACATAAAGCTGATATTCTGGCAGTAATTAAAGGACTTACACAAAGCTCTTCCTCAACAGTTCTCAGTCTCTCTCTGTTTTTAGTTTTAATAGCAGTCATGCTTGAAAAGCTCAGCTCACATAGATACGTTGTGGAAAATGGGAGCAATGTAGAAATAGCTCTGTCACGATCTTCTCTCAGTTCAGTTAATTCCTCCTGATCCTGCAACACCATGTCCTTTTCAACAACTGCAGTGGAGATCTATGGGTCCCTAACTCAGTCAAGGCAATCAGTGGAGGTTGATGGGAAATAAAATAACTTCTCAAGAGTTTTCAAATGTTTGCCTATTGTCTCACATAGTGCTACAATGTTGACATAATGCCATTTTTGGGTGAGAGGGAACATGTCAAGGTTTGCTCTTTCCACATGTTGTTGCCAGAGGTGTAGTTTTGAACGGAATCCATTTATTTTATCTGTACTTGTGAGCAGATTTTCATTTCGCCCTTGCATATGTGTGTTAAGTTCATTCAGGTGCTGAAATATATCCGCCATGTCAGTCTCACACACCACTCGTCACTTGCAAGCAGCTTTACGTTATCGTACTTTTCATTGGTCAAAAGTACTTTAAGTTCCTCTCGCAGCTCATTCACACAGGCCAACACTTTGCTGTGAGACAACCACCGGACTTCTGTATGAAGCAGCAAGACATTATGTTCCGCTCCCATTTCTTCACACAAAGACAAAAATATTTTTACAGGCCTTGTCTTTACAAAGTTTACCATGCGCACAACATTATCCAACACAGGAACTCGGTCTGCTGGTAAAGTCTTCGCAACAAGTACCTTGCAGTGCAAAAAATAGCGTGTGACCACAACATCTGGCTGTCGGTCTTTCACTCTGCTAACAAAACCTTTAGTGCGCCCGACCATGGCAGCAGCCCCATCTGTGCACACACTGATGCAGTTTTCCCACGTAAGTCCTCCTTCTTCAATGTATTCTGATGTGACCCGAAAAAATTCCGCTCCTGTTGTTTTCTCAGGCAGTACCTTGCAAAATAAGAGGTTTTGTGTGATAGTGTCCCCACCCACAAAATGCACATTAGCCAGGAGTTGCACGTGTCTGCTGATATCTGTAGACTCATCAAGTTGCAATGCAAATTTCCAACCTCTTCGTATTTTTTTCCAAAACAACGCTTTCAATGTCTGCAGACATGTCCGAAATGCGTCTTGCAATAGTGTTATTCAAAAGAGGCACTTTCGCTATTTCTTGACGGCCTCGGGGTCAAGCATCTTGTTTACAATGGCTTTACAGGCAGGTAATATTACTGTCTCTGCCACTGTGTGTGGCCAGAGCCGGCTCTAACCAATTTGGTGCCCTCGGCGAAATTTTTTTTTTTTTTTTTTTGGGGGGGGGGAGGGGGGGGGGGGTTCTGCAGTGTAAAAGTCAATAGTGAATCTTCACGTGATGCTAATCTTCACAATCACATCCACGGAGAGAGGAGAGACAGGGACAGGTGTGGACAGGAACAGGAACAGAGACCAGCTCAGAACCAGTGTCTCATTGTTATGGGCCTTCATTAAAAACATCAAAATTAAGCTTCACTTTGAAACCAAGCCCAACACTGCTCAGTTACAGCCCTCACAGCAGCAGTCACAGCACAACACAGAATTAATCGTGAAGTTTAAAAGTACACTAAGAAATGAAATGTTGGAATTAATTAAAAATGTTTTGTCAACTTGTTGCACGCAACAGGCTTGTTAAAATCTAATAAAACACATCCGATTAATATTAACAGTCAGTTTTTAAGTAAATCCAACTCTACAATGTTACTTAAATGCTACAAAGCAGAGTTATGTTTTCTTAAATCAGTATTTTTGGTTTGGATTTAATTATGCCATGTAAATTTTAATTGATGTTATTACATTGAATTTATTATTTAATTTATAATGGATACTACATATGTGTTAGGTGCTGGCGCATCTTTTTCGCCTACTTTTAGTTATTTTTCCTTTTTTGTATATTTTGCTTCTTCGGTCTTGTTCTTTTGGCCGTATTAGGATAGTTTTTTTTAACTATGTTACGTTAACTAAGTTAGTTGTTTTTTTTTTTCTTTGCTGCTCACCGGAGCCTATATATAGGTCACCTGTGCACCGCTCTCGCTCTCTCTCTGCTCTGGCTTCCTCTTTCCGGCTCCGCGCTCGTGCACGCTCGCGCTCGTGAGCACCGGCGGTTCCACCTGCCATGCCGCTGGCCCACTCCAGGCCTATGTAGCACTTTTTTTTTTTAGCTTTAGCTTTTGTTTGACCTGGGGAGACCGGCTGTCCTGTTTTCGCTTTTCTTTTGTTTAGGGCTTAGTTTCGGGTTGTTTTGCGTTAGGGTAGGGGTAGCAGCGCGGCGGCAGGACTACGGCCCCATAGGGGTTGGCTTGTCCACCGCGCTGTCCTTATGTTTTGTTGGGCCGGCTTCCCAGCGTCCACCTTTCTTTTGTTACTTTGGGCACGGGGGTTTTTGTTTGAGGGGTTTTGTTTAACTAAAGAAGAACTAAAACACAACACAATCAAGAAAAAACAAGTCAAATAAATAAAACAAACCTTTGACTTAAAACCCTTTTGACTCCCGTGTCCTCTTTAAATATGTTCACCTCATGGGTCGTAACAATATATATATATATATTTTAGGTTGGTTTAAGTAATAATGATAACTACAATATGCTTTAATGCATTTTATTAACCATTGTCAAACATGACATCTTGAAATATAACAATGTTTGCATAATTATGTAATAAACCTCAGTACTATTCACTTAAAATTGTAGACCTGTTTTAAATCTTTAGTCTATCCGTTTAAACACAAAAAGTGCATTTAGACAACTTCCTTGAAAAAAAAATACAGCAAAAAAATATTTTTTTTAAATATTATGGTTACTTTTATCAAGCTGAAAGCAGTAAAAATTGTGTTTTTATATCTTAAACATATAAAACCTATACCAAAACAAGTAACCAACTTACTTCGGCCACCAAATGGTTAACAGTGCAGGAAATATGTGAATTCTGCTCGTATACTTTCAAAAAAATGGAAAGTGTATTCCTCAAACCTTACAAACATCTGCAATACAGGTAGCTCAAGGATGAAAGTTTTTTGGTAAAGAAATAAACATGTACTCAAAGATTAAAAGGCGGTGAATGTGGAGCACAAAGCAATGACCCTGTTGGTGGAAAACAAAAAAAAACAACACTTCTGATATATAGTCAATGTAATCAACCAAAACAAGCTGGAAAACACTTCACATTCGGGTTTCTCCAAAAATCCCAAGAAAGCAGTTTCATTCTGTTAATCTTATTCAGTTCCAGTAAAGGTTGCAGGTTCTGTTTTGTCTTTCGTAGCTAGTTTTTGTTTAGTTTGTTTTTGAGAACCTGCACCTTATTGGTCAGCTTCTTTCCGTCCAAGCCCATCAGTACTTTCTGATAAAACTCAAAAGTGTACCTTAGGTCCTTTGGATAGCTCAAATTTAGACAGTAGATCAAGCCAAACAAAAGTGCACATCCCGTTGCCACATCATGAACGTCTTGGATGCCCTCAATGAGGATGCCGATGTCCTCTGGGCCATCTGTGGGATCAGCTCCTTCATGGCGAACCACGTAGACTCCCATAATAACCTCCTCCATTGATCTCACGCCTCCAAGATTTACATCCTAAAAAAAGATATTTACATACAGTATTTTAGGCATTTTAATGTAGCTACCAAGTGTGGTTGTCAATATGTACATAGCATAGGTAGTACTATACAAATCACATTTAGTATCAGTATCAATAACCAGTAAAATTCAGTAGCAATGTAAGACTATAAGTTACATTGCTAATAAAAAAATGCTGTTTAAAAGCTGCCTTATACAGTCCATATAAAAAGTATTCACCCCCATAGCATTTTTACTTTACAATGAAAATGAAAATTATTATGAAGCAAATAATATGACAGAAAACTTGAGAGTGCAGATGTATTCATGCCCAGGCCCCTAAATAAGATCCAGTGTCATTTACCCTCAGAAATCACAAAAACAGTAAAAGGTCAACGTGTCTGGAATTCAACTGTGATATCTTGTAAAAATTGTGAATCACACCAAACCTGCCTAAAGAGGACCATCTAAAACTCAAAAACCGGGCAAGGAGTGCAATCATCAGAGAGGCAACAATAAGAGCAAAGGTGACCCTGAAAGATCTGCAGAGCTCCACAGCAGAGACTGCTGTATCTGTCCACAGGACCTCTCTGAACCATACTCTCCACAGAGCTGGACTGTGTGGAAGAGTGGATAGAAAAAAGCCATTGCTTGGTCAAAAAATTAAAGCATGTTTTGATGTAGCTAAATACAGAAACATTTTTGAAGACAACGACTCAAAATGTGCTGTACAATGCATCTGACTTGGAGGTGGAGCTGTTTTTAGATGAAGAATCAGCAAAAATCTTACTAATTTTATGAACCAAGCTCAAGCACCTGCTAGAAGACTTGGAGCTAGAACTCCTTCAGAAGATGGTTCTACAAGTACAGACTTCAAGGGATAAATACTTCTACATACATTGTCATATTTCTAATTTGCATCACAATTAAAAATATTTTGCATCTTCATAGTAGTCATGTAATGTAAAGTGACTGACAGAAACCCCTCAATGATGATTTAAATTCCAGGGTATAATAAAGAAAAAATGCTAATGGAATGAATACTTTTTGTAGGCACTGTATTTTAACTACAAGCTACAACACACTTTTCTATTGATTAATCTGTTTTTTGATTTAAACATATACTGTCAGAAATGACAAATCAGTCATGTATTATAAGTTAGACTAAAAATGTATCATGCATGCCAAAGCTTACCCAGTAATCCTTGATGAGGCTTTTATGATCCTCATTTAGGTAGAGAGAGAGTGCTTTCAGTATGCATTCCCGTCTCACTTCAATACTAGAATTCTGTGATACAAAAAAGAAAGCACAAAAAGATGTATAAAAAAAAATACATTTCCTTCCATTTTCCTAACAAGGGTCATCATTTCAGACAAACGTTATACAATTCCCAGAAGATAGCAGTAGTTAAAAAAACATATAATATTTCAGTTTAACATCACCATAGAACAAGGCACAAGGTCTAACAAATACTTTTTTAAAATCTCAACACAAGCAATTACTGTGCCCTGTAAAAATGACATGCCGGTCTTTCATTATTATGTCATTCTTGAGCACCAACATGCTGTAACCATATAGAATGACAATTACTCATTTTAATTGTAAAAACATACCTGGCCCATGGCAGACATGGCAATGCTGATACTGTGTCCTTTATCTCCGCCCTTTCTCCTTACAACCCTCATTAGCTGGTCGGAGTATTCGTCTAGTTGGCTCATGAAAGTGGAGAGGAGGGGCACCGTGGTAATGCACGTAAACTCTGCATTTATCTTTGAAACATACAAAAAATTAAACCAAATATTTTTACATAAACTCAAGGTTTTAATTTACCTTACCTCAGACACACAAAACAGAGCTGGCCATCTGTTTTTAAATTCGGCAATGAAGGGCATATCTTCAATTACTTCCCGTCTTCTGTATGCAAAGGTTTTTTCCATTTTTGTTTTTATGAGTTGTTGGTTATTCTTCTTCTTGACCTCTTCAGTAAGGACTTGCCGTTCCTCCTCAAGGGTATCCTTACTTTCACCTGAAGGGTAATCCGGACAGAAGTTAACCTCTGCTTTCCTTGGTTTCTTCACCTGGTTAGGGTGCTGACTTGCATCACCTCGCTTGTTTTTCATTGCATTGATGGTCACCTCTGGACACCCAATGTTCCTTAGGATGGTGCGATAGTTGGCTATTTTATATTTTAGACTAACCCTCCAACCATAATGCCCAGACACAGGACCACCCTCTTTCAGACAGGGATATTTTGTTACAAGAGCTAAAGCCACATCATCAAGTTCCGCAATCGAAGGATAGATTTTGTATTTTGCAATTTCGGAGACCAATGCATCCATAATGTCTGATTTTAGCTTAGTACTTGGGTCCAGACGAGTACCATTATTGACATAGTCTTCATTAGCCCTGTCAAACTGAAACTGTACGTCATAACTAAAACCGGGCAATGGGAACTTTGAGGGCCATCCCAGCAACCGTTGACAAGAACATGAAGCATTGGAATCAGGGGAGGAAAGAATGTCTGTGTCTGCAGTGGAGAATGAACTATCATCCATCTCAGGCGAAGCAGAATGGCAAGTGGTTGTATCTGAACTGTTTGGCATGTACACAATTTTAACTGTGCTCTTGTCTTTAATTTCTTTAGTGTCTGTCAAGTTCACATATTCGTTATCAAAGTCAACATCACGATACTGCAGTCTGAAATTCCCTGACAAGCCAAAGTGTCTCTCAATCTCAGCTGTAAGGTCCGTTACTGAATTTGGTATCCCAGTGGGTAAGACCAGCTTGGCTGCGCTGTCCGCACCAAGTACCACTCTCAGTGTGGCAGGCACTTGTTACTCTGAAACATAAAAACAAGGGTGTTTCATTAGTAAAATAGTCATAAAAGCAACTATTAATGTACATGCATTTTAAAAAGTTCTAGGGGTGAGCAATATGACCAAATATTTATACCATGGTATACCATTTTGTGTTTATCACTATACCATTATTTTTTCTTCTTTCACCGTGTTATTCAAATGTGATGCTCATCAGTTTATGCCATAAAAAAATGCTTCAGTTGCAATCAAACTACAAACAGTTAATGAATGTTGTGCTTGTCTTCACAAATACAATATATAATAGGCCAAAATTAATTTAAAAGGGGAGGTTAAATGGATGTTCTAGAGCTAAACAAACTGAAAAAAAAAGAACTATTGATGTTTGGTATAAAACAGTATATCGCCCAACCCTAATATTACTTAAATTATTAATCTTTTCAAATAAAACTTTTTTTTTTTTAAATTACCCGTCAAATGTAAAAATCTTTTTAAAGTCACCATTCGTCGGGATCCAACTTGATAGTCACATAGAGGATACTTGTCAGCAAGTTCACTGAATTCCACAACTACTACTTCACTAGTTGGGTGCAGTTGAAAAGCTCGGTAGTGCTCCCAGTACCAGGAGGAAAGTTTTTTTATAATGAGGAATACCTCTTCTTTTATAATGCAAAGATTGACTATTTCTGAAAAATCTGGAAGACCACCACATGATCCATGCACAACTATCATCCCTTTTTTGTATTTTATTCCATTGATAATGACACTTTGGCTGAGATGTACACTAGCTAATACAGGGTACCTCTGGGTGAGTGTGCTCACAATGCCATTGTTAAGGACATCAATGGGGACTTCTGAGACATGGGTAACATCTATAGAAATATTTTCATTGTCAGGACAAAGCATGGTATAGGCAATCATTAACTGATGCTTTATTGCCAATGAAGAAGTGACGTTTTTAAAAATTTTTAAGTTCCTGATGACCTGTTTAAAAAAACTGTGTTTGGCCTCAAATCGCATGGTCCATAATGAGACCAATGGACCAAAACATTTAATCATTTCAGGATAGTGTTCGAGAAAGTGATGTTTGGGCATCAGTCTTTGACTGGGAAAGAGTTCTTGATAATGTTTATGATGCTCTGAGATTTTCCACTCCAAGTATGCTATGGATTCCTGACTATGGACAGGCGCAACTACAAGTTCAGCAATGTCCTTTAAGAGTAAAAAAACCTGCCAAGCAGGTTCATCATTTGGAACATGTTTACCAATGATAAGAAGAAGTAAGCGAAGAAGACACCAATTCTCGTGAGCATTGCCACCCAGAGTGCATTTTTTTCTTTTACTCAAAGGCTTTTGTAACAAATATGGGCGATTAGTTTTATCTCCGTCTTTGTAGGGAAAAGAACGGATGAGACTGTTTAGTTGTTCAAGAGTAAAGAACTTTTTTGAAATGAGAATATCAATGCACTGTGCCAGCTCTACAGGAACTATTCCCTCAAATATATCATGGACAATATCTGGGGGGTAACCACTAACCACATTAAAATGAGAAAGGTTATCAGTTAGAATGCAAGATTTTCTTACACCCAAGTAGCTCACCCCTTTTTCCTGAGCTGCCTCGATGTGGAGCTGATGAGCTTCCTTTGTTCTTCTTTTGAATATCCCTGTTTTTACTTTGTGATGATTAATTTCAGAAAGCTGAGCTGTACAAAAACGACAGAAATATTTAGCTGAGAAACTCTCTAAAAACCCAGCCAGGCCATGAGCCCCCAGATTATCTGCAATAACGCACTGCACCGTGCCCTTAATAAATGACCCAAGGAGTGGAATAAACAGCCCTTGCTCCTCTAAAGTCACTAAATCACGCAACAGAGGTTCAAATATTTTTTCATAGCCAAATGATTGAACAAGATCACTTTTGCACAACAATGCTAGGTATATTGAAGACAGGGCAGAGCTGTTACCAGGAGGCAAGTTACATATAATCCAATAAATGCAACAAAGTTTATGTTTTTTGCGAGAGGTTCCGAGTGGATTGCACACCTCAAAGTCATCAATATACAAACATAAGGATATTCTTAAATCCCCAGATGAAAAGAAACGATTGTTTTTGCAGTAGTCGCTGTCTTGAAATGATGCCAACAGTTGTGAATTTGAAGGTAACAGTTTGTTTATCAACAAGCTTAGCAACTATATCTTTACGTGCAAGAAGCTGCTGCAAAGACTTGAGTAAGGGCACATAGTGAAATGTTTTATTAGTTCTAGGTTCTAGTAAATAGTAAACTGGTTCCACAACATTGAAATTAGCTTTATAAAACTGTTTGCGTTTGAAGGTGGTTGCAAGTTGGCCTCCTTTTGCTATAGATTTAACCAGCGAATTTTCAGTATTTAAAGCTGTGGACAATTCATTCAGTAGAGATGGACTAACTTCAACGTTATATTTTTTGAAAATATCCAAAGCTTTACTATGTGACAGAGGCAGTAAAGTTGAAGTTAAAATAAAATGCAACTCTTCTAGTAACTCATCAATAGCTGATGTTGGCACATGTGAAAAAACCTCCAATTTTAATAAGACAGAGGCCAGCTTCTTAGTTACTGTGTACTCTAAATCCTCATCTGATACACCTGCTTCAAGCAATGTATTAAGGTCCAAGTCAGAAATTTCTCCAAGCTCTTCTGCACAGTCTTCTGGTACCTGTTGCTCACTGGTGAATTCACTGTTTTGACTATTTCAACTTTAAAGTCTTTTACTGTGCCATGAGCATGCTTTCTACTCCTATGAGACCTAAAAGTAGTATATATATATTTTATATATATTAATTCTGGAATACACAATTAACTGTTTCATAACACTTAAGATGATTACCGATATGTCTTTACTGTTTGATATCTGGCTTTCAGAACATAAGAAACATTTTAGAATTACCCGATCTGTACTTTTAGACAAAATATTGACATGGGAACGACTCAAATGAGATTTAAGACCATTCCATGTTTTGAATGCACAAGGACAATGACAGTATATGCATGGATAAGAGTGTCTTAGACCATATTGTCCATGTTTCAGTCTATAGTGTTTTAGTAACTGGTACCTCGTAGAAACACTTTCAGAGCACTGTTTGCACCTCCACATTCACATCCTAAAAAAAAAGGGAGATAGAGACAGAAAAACACAAGAGATATACAGAAATCAATCCATGCAATAGGACAAGTAACGTTTTAACTGTGTATTTGTGTGAATAAAAATGCTATACTGTGTTTTTTGCTTTAGTTACCTGAAAAACATCTAAAAATATTATACTATTAATTATTATTTGAATATTCAGATGGAGTAAGATTAAAACAAAGTCATCTGAAAGTGGTTTGTAGAGTTAATAATTCATGAATTGACAGGACCCACAAACCATGCCCAGATTACACTCTAGTGATTGTGACAACATGAAATATTAAGGTTAATCTTCAAATTTTTAAATTCTAAATAGAAAAAAGTACTGTAAATCATATATATGCCATTCTTTGAAGGTTCTTTTGAAATTATTTGACTACGTTTATCTTTTACACAAAATAGCCTTAAATTTGCATAATCACAACACCTACAGAAAATTATATGGTGACGGAAAAAAAAATCAGCAAAATCTTAAAACCATAATTACAAACTACATTTTCTTTCTTTTTCTTTAGTCACATGCACAGCATAAATTGATACAACAGACAAACTAAACAATTTACAAATATTATAAGCATAGCAAGCAACTTAAAAAAAAGCAAGGAAAACAACAGTGATTATCTTAGGTTGAAAAAAATATGCCTAAGACCACTTGAACACAACACGTTTTTCTTACTTGGGCGCGACCCTGAGCGGGACCCTAATCTTATGTCCGAAACGTTACCTGAGCTAACGTTAGTTAACGTTAGTTCTGTGGAAGTGTGACGAGGACGAGGCACGTACTGCCCGCCCTGACCGTGTGCAGACTGCCACGTACCGCGGCTTTTGAATACTGCATAGGTTTCGATGTTTCAAGTTTGTTATTAGAAATACCCCACTCCTCCCATCGACTGCTGCTTACGTGCTCAGTAAAACCACTCGAACCTTCCTCTGCCCTCTTCCCATACGTTTACATTATTATCATGCGGAGCTCTGCTCTGAACGGTGCATAAAAGGTGCTTCTAATGAGACTTCTGAGAGCAACAGATCTACCGCGAGTACCTCGATATTTAAATTAAGCATGCTGTAGCACAAAATTTACAAAAACTACACAAAAGTACAAGACCAAACTGGTCCACTTACCTTTTCCGACGCAAATCGAAGTTCAAAGTTAAAATTAAGCTACACGCCGCACCGGAGTGGACTGTCTCTGCCTGAGGTTCTGACAAATGCCGCTAGCATAGCATTAGCACAAATAAGGTTGTTGTGCAAAAACAGATTCAACCATCTGACGATTATGAAGGGGATTATTACATTCACATAGCATGGCATTCAATAATAAAAGCGATTTACCTGATTTGAAAGAGATTAGATTCACAGCTAGCAAAAACGGTTAAAGTTAGTGGTCTGGCCATATTGCAAAAGCTTTTTCAAAAATTGACGGAATAAAAATCGTAAATATACCTGCCTCGTTGTCACAAATTAGTAGTTTAATCACGTAAGATAAATTAGTAAGATGTACTTACCAAACTTTGATTGATGGATAACGATTTACTTGAGCACATGTGAGATTAGCGAAATCCTCATGGCACAGGACGTTGACGTTGCCTGTTAGCAGTACTGCGCATGCTCACGCACTACTTACGTCAAGTGCGTCAATTCATGCGTAGTTTTTACATAAAGCTTTTATGTTACATTTATTCCACAGTTTTATTTGCATTAAAAGTTGTATATATTAATTAAAAAGTATGAAAACCAATCATTTAAAACATAAAAATTAACCAGTTAATGTTATTTTACCATTAAAAAGTTATGTAATAAGAACAACTCCAGTGTTTCATTTCTTAGAGTGTAAGAGCTGATTATTATTTTTCTTAAAATAGGTATTCAGAGCAATCAAATTTAATTTAAAATTATATATTGGATATAAGAATAGAAAATGTACCTTTTTATTTTATTATTTGAAATATAATTGGAATATAATTTAAAGAAATGCTATTTGAAGGAATAAAGAGAACTTGTTGTGTTCTGAACTTAACTTGAGGACATTTTCACAGATTGGACCTCAGTGAATGTTTATTTATATCAGGGCAGCGCTATGTATGCAGGCTGCACTTTTAAAGATACACAGTTGTTATTAAGAACAAGTGCGGTTAGTGTTGACTCAAATATGGCCCTCAGGAAAAAATAATTGCCCACCCCTGGTCTAATAGTTATGATACATAGTCTAGGCTAAATAAACGTGGCAGCACACTCACTGTCTTTAATTACAAAGTAACACAGTAACACACAGTGGCTAGCTACGGTGTAGTTTATTTCAACTTTGCTAGCCTCGTAGTTTGTGCAAATGAAAAGTTAAACAGCAGTTTTTATTGTTAGAATAAACAACTACATACCTCTACTTTGGCCCCTTTTTTCCTCCTCCTCTTTTCTCCGCTTTCTGAAAGCAGCACCTGATGGCTTGGACGCCTTTTCATGATAGAAAATTGTCAAACTACTTGTTGATGTAACATCCATCAGTTTAGGGACCGCTGCTGTGATGCGCGTCAACAATACACCCATCCCCCCCGCTTCCACCGTAAACTGTGTCAGTCAGGTTCAGGCCAGGTCAATCAGAAGTCATTAGGATTTATTTTTTTTTTATATTAGAGTACAAAGAAGAAATAACACGATTCACTTGATTTTTAATTATTTGTTATTTATTTAAAAATATACTTTTTTTTTTTGGAGGGGTGCAGCTGGGCGCCCCCTCCAGCAGATGGCGGCCTAGGCAACCGCCTAGATGGCCTATGCCTAAAGCCGATTCTGTGTGTGGCTTTTTTGATTTGGCAATCAATTCAGCAACTTGATAGCTAGCTTCAAACATTTACTTTAACAGTCTTCCTCATCAGCGTTGCTTGTTTCTCAGTGTGTTCTTGTAGGTGAACAAAATATTCTGCGCTCTTGTTTTGATGTGTTGGATGTTTAGTTTGGAGATGCAGTTTAAGTTTACTTGGGACCATGGCGCTATTTGATAGCTTTTCCCCACACCCCACACATACCGGAGTAGGTGCTGTTGGATCCCCGGTGAAAGTAAATCCAAATGACAGGTAACTTTGATTGTATTGTATTGTGCTTTCTTTTTACCACCACTTGTGCTAGGGCCTTCATCTTGTTCAGATGTTCACTCTGGACCCTGTTCGGCGTTTGTATTTTTCCTTTTCAGATATTTATCCATGTTTTTTGCCGCTATCTCTCGCTCATATCATTAACTCTACTGTCTTAAATTAACGAGGTGATGAGAACTAGCTACCTGCTGCCACCTACTGGGAGGAGTGTTACATTAACATGCCAATGACCACAGTCGTATCAGGCACACCACTATGGCGAATGATTTGCAGTAACTTAATAATGATTTTCTGTATCGATTAGGTGAAATTCGAAATTTTCTCGTAGCATTCATGACGGTCACTCACGGCACACTAGTGTGCTGCAGCACAGTGGTTGAAAATCAAGGAACTAGGGCACATACAAAATTAAACTTTGGCCTATAGATAATGCACCAGTAGCAAAAGATGGTAATGAGGGGTCTCAGTGCAGGTTTTTAGCATGGGCCCTAAAGTTATGAAGCACATTCACTCAAGTCTATACGTCCACATATAATACTTTTAGTTAATATAAAATGCACAGTACTCTCTTAAAGTTGACTAATATTTTCTTTAAAATAGTTGGTGCAACCAAAAAATAAAATAAAATGATTTGTTTTATGTTTGTTAATTTATATCACATTCATCTGTTAGCATCATGTTGCTAATGGCTGCACTGCAGTGGGTGACAGACACCTAATCCAAGCTTTCTTTGCAAAGTCAAAGTGACAGCTCCCTAAAAGAAGACATTTTCCATACATATACATTATTTTAAATTACAAAATGTGAAATACTAATGCAAAGGTATCCAAAATTATTTTAAAAAGTCTGAGGGGAAAAAAAAACATAAAAAACGACCCTTTAATCTACCTCAAAACACATTTTTTACCAAAAAAATGGTATATAAGTAGAATATGTAGAGGGCCGGAGTGGCTAATCTGGAGAATTGCGAGATTTCCCGAAGGACACAAATGTGATTTGGATTACATACAGAATTACACCTTACAAACTGCATTTGGGGTGTTTGAAGCAAAACACGAGCAAGTCTCTCTTTGCTAAGCATGACAATAATATATCAGGAACGTTCAAACGACAAATAAGAAAGAAAATATTAATAAAACCACTGCTTGATGTTTTCTGTCAGGTTAACAGTGTGAGCAGTGAGAAGGCATTCACCTGTAAAAGCTGAGCTAAAGCTCCTGGACAGGACAACCAGGGCTGGTTATATCACAGTCTTTGTAAATGTGTCTCCTAAAGGTAAGACTGCAGTCTTGATTTAGCTTTTGATACAGTAAACAATCATAATTGTTGAAGAAACTTCAGTCTTTCCAGTTCTCTTCAAATGTTACATGTCATCATATATGAGTAGGAGGTCCCAAGTTGTCAAAATTGGTCAAACTAAATCTCAGCCTTTAGATTGTAATATTGGAGTGCCACAAGGCAGTATTCTAGGTCCTTTACGTTTTCTTTTGTACATGAATGATCTCCCACTCGTGTGCAGCTATTCAGAGAAATGCAGATGATACTGTATTTTTTTTATTCTCTAAATTATATTATAACAACCTGAGTATCAATGTAACTCACCAAGGAAGCATTTACAAATATCCAGCCCAGTTCTCTTCTCTGATCATACACTGAGAACAACACCTCAGCTACAGAGAGCACACCCTGAGCCTGGCCAAGAAACTACAGCAAAAAATGCATGTGTGCAACAAAACCAGACCGTCATTGTCTGTCTCTAACACATACTTACACTGTACCGTCTCCTACGGTCTGCATGTCTGCTCCCTGACCACTAAGGATGTCCTCAAACCTGTGGCCTGACTCTACAGCAGGGCATTTAAGAACCACTGTAAACTTCCTGGCTGGGACACAGCACTGTCTAGGTGTAATGCTTCAACATTTGAAAGCTTTGTTAACAGTGCGGCCCTCAAGTTTTATTTTCAGATAAAAAACAGCCGTCTTTCACCCGCGTTACTCCCAACAGTCAACACTCGACAGAAGGAGCAGCTCCCAGTGCCTGCGTTCAGAAACACCTTTGTGAAATTAATGCAATTTAAGTTTAAAGGGACATCAGGTTCAGTATTTTAAAGATATAAGACACACTGACTTAGTGGCTACATTCTAGTTTACATTACCCATAATATTATGTAATAAATATGGCTCAGACGGTGTGATTTCTAATTCGTTGAGCAGATGTGTTTGGGCCGATCACTAAAGGAGTAATGAACTTGATGATTTTGAAGTGTAATCTGAATACATGTGTTAAAGTGCTTTCTCGCACAGAGTGGAACATACAGAAACATGTGCTTTTAACTCCAAATATTTATTACACATCTTAACTGTATGACACCGTGATTCTTTGAGCCCTGGGCTTTTTGCAGCTCTGATTCTGTCATTTGCTGATACTGCTGTAAGATTCTTGCAAGCTGTTATTCTCTAAAAGTATAGCCTAAAAAGGATCACTTTAGTTGTTTTTTACACATATCTTACCTGAACAATATGTAGGTTAGGTCCATTCTCACCAGTGATGGGAATATTGGCTCATTGTAGTGAGCCAGATCGTTAGGTTCGGCTCACCAAAAAGAGTCGGCTCTTTTGGCTTCCAAATGGCTCTTCATTTTATCAGCTATAGCTTTTATATTTCAGCCACATTTAGTGCAGTTTTGACTAATGAGTCATATTGTGTACTCATATATAACCAGTGACGTGCGGTGAGGTTGATGGTTGGTGAGGCACTGACATTAGAGCAGGGGTCTCCAACTAAAATTGCTCCGGGTCCACAGAATTAACCTTCTACCTCTGCTGGGGTTTGAACAAATGTATAAAAAAATAATAAATAGGCTATATTACAATGTTTTTATGTATTTATTTTGGAGTAAAGTGTGCAAAAGTACAATGTGTATGATTTCATGGAGCTATCA
Organism: Bostrychus sinensis; assembly: GCA_020698575.1. Lineage (NCBI taxonomy): Eukaryota > Metazoa > Chordata > Actinopteri > Gobiiformes > Eleotridae > Bostrychus > Bostrychus sinensis. Next base: position 8,053,318 of record CM036254.1, on the reverse strand, counting down.
TTTCCACTTAGACAGCAGCTGATGTTTGAACAGACTCTGATCATACTGAAGATGGATTTATAGACAATTTTCCTCTCTCCTCCAGGCAGCATTATTTGGATAACACTTTTATACTATATATTATATTATACTAAATGCAAACGATTTAGAGGAGTGCAGCTTCATAAAACAGGCTAAATGCACAAATTAGTGGCTAATTAATCTGCACATATCTTGTTGAAAAGAGCGGGTTATTCTCTGACCTGATGTTTAAAGCAGATCTTTCAGCTCCGGCGTTGGTTTTCCTTTATTAATTAGATCCCATTTCAATTGGAGGTCCAGTTTTGATAAAGTTTTAAGATCCTTGTATCTTCCAAGTTTGGCTTTTATGTGGGGCAGCAACGTGAACCTGTGTGCTCTCGTACGCCCCCTACAGTGAGGCAGAGTAGCTTTTTTATCTGTGGTTTTATGCGATCAGCAAAACTAAATATGTAACACATACATATTAAATGCATTAGCCTGACTATGGAAAATTAGAGTGCACATTAAAAGTGTTTGAAAACATTATATTGGAGATGTGAAGAGAGACAGAAACAGGCACTGGCCAATTACAAATCTCAGCCCAGTTACTGAGGGATCTGAGGTGAGGCGCCCATGTATTTGAACAGGAAATACACAAATTCAGCAATTCTGACTATGAAATCATGGACATTATTGGATTCAAAAAGAAAATCAATACAAAGCACAGACCAGAGAAACAGACAAGTACATTGGATTACTTCACAGCGTTATGCCTCTTGACTATAGCTCTTTTTATGCATAAGAATAATAATGTTGAAAAAGGGCTGTCCCACTCCGGCCGTGAGTAGAGTAGTAAATGTTAATGATCAGACTCACCTGCTGTGGGTGAATGGGAGCCATGTTGGGTCAGTATTTAAACATGACTTCCTCACTTTGGACATAAATTAAGTGCTTTGCTCCCACTCCAGGACACGAGGGATTACTGAAGTCCTGCAGATCATTATCAACACAGGAACACTCGGCAACTATTTCATTTTATTTAGGCTCCAGGCACCTCATTTTGACAACCATTCAACACAAAGAGTAGTGCTTCAGTAATGAGAAAAAAGGTAAGATTAATAAGTTGTATTCAGGGCCGGCTCTAGGCTTTTTGTATAGACATAATGAATTATAATGAATTAATCACAAATCTTTCAAACTTTATTTGAACAAAGTCTATTGCAGCAAATGAACCAACAAAGAAGTATTTTAAAGAATAAATAGGAATAAATAAAGGAGTCCAAAATGATGAATACACCTCAAACAAAAACAAAATGTTACCTTTATCCTGCGCTCTCTTTTCCATCTCCAATTTTCTGATTTTTCCACCCTCAGCATCACTCCTAAATTTTCTTTTAGGGCCCATTTGAGTCTTTCATTTTACTTGGGTTTAACATTATAAGTTGCAAATCAATATGAACTTCACAAATGCAACTAGTAATTGAAAATGAAAACAGTGTTCATCTAAATTAAATGCGGTCAGCACCATTCTGGTCATGTTATGGCCCTAAACAACTGCATAGAGTGTTTATGCCAAGAGCCCCGGTTGTATTTAATTAAAGGGGTAGACTATATTATGCTTTTATTAATATTTTTATTTATCTTGGTTGCCTCTAGAGCAGCAACACGTTTTACAACCTTTAAAAACATTATCTGACTAAATTAATACGTTTTTAATAAATACTCTATTGGTGCCATAAAGAAACAGTGAAGAGACCAGCAGAGGGCAGCAGAGTGTTGTTGTCTTTTAAACATAAACAGAAAAAACTTTTTATATGATGCTGCTTTACTAGAAAATGAAAAAAAAAAAGCTGTGAGGAATCAGTGGAAACAGCGCTGTACATGTTTTTTGGATAAATGAATGAGAGCAGTCTGGATGTAGAGGGCTTGTTGTTGATTGGTCAGTGCTTCCTGGAGTGGGCGGAGGTTCATGGAACTGTGCGTTTTGAGGCCTAAGAAACTCAGTGCCAGAGAATACAGGATTACTCAAAAATGTGTGAATGAAACAAAACTCAACTCCAGGCATGTTTTTCATGAAGTTACAGTTATAGGCCTTAGCGAGCGTGCATGGCCCTCCTCCGTTACCTTAAACTTTATATATGTGTGCGAATACCACCTTTGTATCTAGCACTGTCTTTGAATTTGACCTTCATGCCTGTAACCGTGCTAAATGTATCTTGTTTTTAATTTGATGCCAGACCCTTGTCATGTTAGCTCTGCCACGTGTTAACCTAAGGCACTGCAGTTACACAGTTTAGCCACAAGAGGGCTTCGGAGACCACAAAATAACCTCGAGGTCTCTAGCCTGTGTAATACTGTGTTTGTTTTCCTTATTACTTCAGTGTACACCAGTGCACGCTATATATTCAGAGATATTATTTATTATGCCTTTGTAAATAATTCAGTGTCTTTCAGTTGATTCATGTATAGTGAATTAATATTATTTTTGTACTTTCTTGTTTTGTAGACCACACATCTTGTCCATTACTGTAATGTCCAATAACTCATCATTAAAGTTAATTTGGAATAACCTCTCTCTTTTACTTCTAAGAGTAATTTTATATTATTCTGAAGCAACAATACTTTTGCTTGAGTACAATTTTTGGCTTCTTACTTAGCCTCCTGTTTATCTCCATTAATGGACCAGGTCTCCATCTCTGAACACTGCACAGACATTTGCCAGCTTAAAAAAAAAGTTTTATTTTCTATACAAAGAATTAGTCTGGCACTGGGTAAAGAAATTACAGTATCACCCACCTCCGGTGATGTCACACTGAGACCAAAAATAAAATGTTGAACATAAACTCTAACAAACATAGTCTGGTTATGAAGGGAGCAACACAGATTTTACGGAAAAACTATCAAACACAACAAACCAGACATTACCCATAGTACATTACACATTTCCATTTTCATTAAAAACATTAACCCTTTAAACAAATATATACAATTTTATAGAGCTTATGTCATTTTTAGAAATACAAGCAAAATAGTCAGATATTAAAAGCAGAAGAAATACAGCACATTTACAACAAACATGAACAGCATGAGCCATAGCAAGAAGATCCTGGAGTTTGAATCCTGGACCGTGAGGAGTGTTTCTGTGTGGAGTTTCCATGTTCTCTCTGTGTCTGGGTGGGTTTCCTCCAGGTGCTGCACTTTACCCCTGTCACCTAAAACATGCACAACAGACCAATCCTCCAGCTGGGTACTCCTGACCTGGGCCGTTTCTCATTTCCCAGTATGCAGACTGTGGACATGTGTTCTCAGAGGAGCAGACTTTTGGAGAAATTAGAACTTTACTTATAACATCTTTACATTAATAGAAATAACATTGTGAGGAAAACAATGCATATAAAAAGTGATGGATAAAAGTTTGACATTAGCTTGAAAATGAAGTAGTTTAAAAATATACAACTTTAAAACAGTTAAAACACATTTAATGGATCAGACAGTGCCTACACACGTGTGTTTAGGCACAAATGGCCCTATCTGTGCATAATGCAAAATGCATTCTGGGATTTATACCTGCCCTACTACAGGGATTTAGAACAGACTTGCTGAGAAGAAAACTTTCAGTTGGACAGTACTTAGGCCGCAGCAGATATCGTTCACAAGTCTACAAGAACACAAGACCACAGAAGTACACACATATTGAGAAACGGCCCAGGATCCTGGCTCAGATCTGGAGGAGGGTCCTGGGTCACTGCACTGCAGTCGCCCACTGCACTGACAGCCACCGTGCTGTACATAACAACCACATTCAAACAAACCCACACTTTTTACATAAAAAGGTCCTCCATCAGGGACGCGCTGGGTCTGTTTGCCTGTTTGTCTGCTTCTGTAAAGAGACTGTATCATATTAGGCTATATCAATAAAAGTGAACTTAAAAATAAAATTGTTATGAACTTGGATTCCCTTCATTTGGTTGTTTATCTAAACATTACTGTAACCCTTCAATCATTTCACATTTTATTTTGAGATCAAGCCATGTTCCTGCACTTTAGTGCTGCCCCTCAGTCCCACTGACCGTCACAATGGGACTTTGATCTGTGTCCATTCTGCAGCAACAGAGACAAACCAGCAGACGATCAAGAACACCTCTCTGAATGAAAATGTATAGAATCACGTTTGCAAGAGGACTAAAGAAAAGTAAAGAAAATGAGATGTCATTAAACGCCGAAGACTCAAAAGTACCAAAGGTTGCAACAATGTTTGGCAAATATAGCAGACAGTAAACAACAATGGGCAGAACCAGAATTGCTATAATTCGTCATTTTTCAAATGAGTCTAAGTGAATGGCTGCAGACAGAGCTTTAAGAGCCCCAAGAAGAAAGAATATGAAAAAGGGGATGAAGAATAGTTTGTAACAGGCATCTAATGTAGCGTCAAAAACAAACAAGGGGATGAATGTCAGCAGCCAGAAGAGGACACAAACTCACACTCTCATCCTGAGTGGCTGACTGAAGCGGTACCACAGCGGGTGGGCAATCACCAAGTACCTGCAACACAACACATAATATTAATAAAAACACAACATAACAGAAAATTAACTATCTATTGATAATAAGGGAGTACCTCTCAAAGGCAACACAAAACATGAAGCCCACACTCGACAAAAGCCCATAACAATAAATCAAATCGAAGTTCCAGTTCCTATCCATAAAAACATCAGAATCATTGGAAAAAGTGGCCCAAGTGATCATGCCAAAGAGCTGCAGGAAGTCTGAGATGAGGATGTTAATGATGTAGACCGAAATAACCATTTTCTCTCGCCTCTGCAGAAAAACAAAGAGAGAAGGCAGTGAGAGCTGGCTTCAGGCAAACTGCCCATCTCTGAAAGTAAAAAATAGAAAAATTATCTTTAGATGGTTACAGGTTCACGTTCATTTATTGAACCGTGTTACATATGTAAACTATGTTCTGTTTTATTTTGGTGAACGTGTAACCGCATGACAACAGTATGGTAAATTATTCACAAGGAAGTGGAGTTGGCTTTTCAGTTGACATGCTTTATTATTATAAACACCAGAACAGAAACTGTGTCCTGAGTAATGAACATAAATTATGGAAAGCACAAAGTGTCCCAGAACATGATGGACCTAACCAGCAGCACTACACACCTTCTCCAAGGGTACACCTCTAAACACTGTCCCACATGAAGAGGGAGCAGCCTCTGGTGATGGAGGAGACCTCCCTGCTCGTGCATAGACAAGAGTCATCTATCCAGTGGCCAGGCTCTGTTTAGCGACAGGCCTGCACAATGTGGCTCCACCATAAGACAAGAAAGTTTGTCTGCTGTACAGTGACACTGTGTGAGCCTCATATACTCAGGTTCCTCAGAGGGCACAGAGAGAAAAGCCTAAAGGTTACTCACCATAATATACAGAAGATAAATCGCAATTAGTAGAACCAGGAATCCACAACCAATGCTGGGACCAAAAGTTAAACATACAATCAAACAGTGCTCAGAAGAGTTTGCAGTAGTAGTATTCTCTGAGTGATGTGTTACGTTGGGCCACAGGGAGTCATTCTGGTTCTGCATTTTCCAATTCTCCATTGTCTGTTGATAAAAAACATGTAAAAGATAAGTTTTACTATACAGTTAAATCCGTAAGTATTTGGACACTGACAGAAGTTTACTTATTTTAACTGTTTCTAAAACATATTAAAAATACAGTTATATAATTAAAATGTGCTTAAAGTGCGAACTCTCTGCTCTAATTTGAAAGTATTTGCTTCCAAATCAGAGGGTTTAGGAATCACAGCTCCTTAATGTGTAGCCGCCTCTTTTTCAAAGGCTCAAAAGTAATTGGACATGAGCATAAATAAAATAAATAAGATGTTAAGTTTTAATATTTTGGTGAAAATCCTTTACAGGCGATGACTGCCTGAAGTCTGGAGCTCATGGACCTCACCAAACACTGGGTTTCCTCCTTTGTGATGTGTTGCCAGGCTTTTACTGCAGCTGTCTGCTGTGGTTGTTTGCTTATGGGGCTTTGCCCTAAGTTTTGTATTAAACAAGTGAAATGCAGCTCATTCTGAGTTCTGGTGACTGACTCGACCATTGAAGAATATTTCACTTATTTGCCTTAAAAATTCCTGGGTTGCTTTTGCAGTATGTTTTGGGTCATTGTCCTGTGGAATAAAAAATATAACATATATCCAAAAAGGAGCAGCAGACAAGAGAGAGTCCAGCGCAGAAAAGTTTCTGTTGTTGAGGCTGATCTCTCTGTATTTTCTCTCATGAAGTCTTCTGGTTATGATGGACCTAGACTCTGACAGACCTACTTCCTGGAGTGTGTTCTACTCTAAGGTGGATGTTGTGAAGGAGTTTTTTCATAATTTTTCTCTCCAGTCTAAGGATGGTCAGGTTCACTTCCACTGAGAGACTGTATGTTGTGATTTCACAGAAACAGCTTTCAAATACAAATGTAACACCTGGAATCAAGTCCAGACCTTTTACCTGCTCAGTTTACAATGGATTAATGAGAGAAAAGCCCATGCAGCTCAAGAAATATCTTCTGAGTAAACCGTCTACTTTTGAGCTCTTGAAAAAGAGGCAGCTACACATTAAAGAGCTGTAATTCCTAAACACTTTGTCTGATTTGGATGTGAACACTCTCAAATTCCAGCTGAGAGTCTGCACTTTAAGCACATACCAATTATTATAACATGTGTCTGTATCCAAATACTTATAGACCTAACTGTATGTGCAGTTTACTGTATTCACTGTTTGGCTGTCACAGTTATTTGGTATTGGTTGTAAGTTGAGGACAGCTCTGATGAAGATCCCTGCTTTTCCTATTTCTCACTTCAGACTCAGGATCTTGGTGCCATAACATAAAAACATTTTAGAGTGGTCTCTAACTCTGTCCAGGCTTCTGCAGTAATCATCTCATATTTCTGACTGACCAGGTTTAATTTAACAAATGTAACATTTCTACTGCACTCTACTGTACATTAGTTTTATATTTAGTCCCAGCACAGAACAATACAAGCTTTTACATGTTCATATACTCACAAATATAAAGTAAAGTGCTTTATGTGTCATTATACATACAAGATGTACTACAAAATTGTGTAGATGGTCAGATGAAGGGTTAGTCTTAAATATAATAAAACAGAATTAAAAAGTCTTAAAGAAGGCCTTACCTGATGGATGATTTGGTGACAGCTCTGAGGTTGGTCTGAGCTCTGCCTCCAGGCACCACTCAGTTTTTTACATGACACTGGCAGCACATGCAAAAACTCCTGATAAATATCTGCTCTGAGAACAAAAACAGCTTATGCAGAGGGTTATATCCTGGTAGGCAACACCAGTTTTATTCAAATATTGCATCTGAGGAAAATGTCCTAAATGTCCCATATTATACTGTTTCAGGCTTTGTGAAATAGTTTTGGACACCTTTGCATTAGTATTTCATGTTTTATAACTTTAAAAAGTGCAGGAGTTAGTTTTAAAGCAGCAGCATTCATCATTTAAGGAGCTTATATCAAGAGAGACTCCCAGATACTTGTCTGTGGATACAGCTGAGAGCTTTTGGTTGCAGAAGGTGATGGGATTGGATGTGGATATCTGTCTCCTAGATAAGTAAAAAGTAAATTTATTCTGTTTTCTTGATATTATCTGTTAAATGGTTATCTTGCTGCCATTCATGTAAATGTTCTGCAGAGCTATGGTGCCATTATTTGGGCCAGACAGAAAAATAACAGTGTCATCAGCAACTAACAAAGAATCTGAAAAATTAAGCACATGAGGAAAATCATTAATGTACAAGTACATAGGAGCAATAGTTAGGAAGTAGAGGTTAAGGTATTCTGATTCAGCCCTATATAGAAGGTAAACAGGAGTATCACTGGACAAAATTGTTCTAGTGCTCCTCCTGGTGGGAAAATGTGGGCAATGACAGCAATTTTGTACAAGTCTCTTATGTCAATGTCTGAAGTAATGTATTTCCACTCAATAGTTTAGCATAATGAACAAAATGTACAAAAGTCAAAAGTACAAAAGCATTTTCACTATAGACATGGTTTGGCAGAATATTTAGGATGAATTTAGTGGCCCCACAAGCCACTAGGGGGCCCATGTTCAGCCTCATCTGAGAAGAGTTTTTGTGCAGATGTCTGACTTAAGTAAATTTTTACAAGGGGTACTTTTAATTTTACTTCACTACATTTTAGAGAAAGTATCTGTACTTTTTACTCCACTACAATTATGAGTTTGTTTGAAGTACAAAGTATTTTGGTTTAAAATCATGTTTTTGTTGTGTCCTCATTGTAGACTCTTAAATATAACAGATGCAGTAAAGTAGTACTGCTTTAGAAACATCAGAATAATAAAGACAGAAGTTCAGTCTCTTCTACTGCAGCAGTTTGTTCATTTCATGTGGAATCAGCAAAATCCCTCACATTTAACTCATTCATGAGCTGAGTCTGTGTGAAATACTTTTACTTTATTACTCATAAGTACATTTAAAAGTAAGTACTTTTACTTTAGTAGAAATTTTAAGGTGATTTAAAATTTACTTACTGTTTTTTCCGGATTATTAGTCGCTCCGGAGTACAAGTCACATCAGTCAAAAATGCGTCATGAGGAGGAAAAACATATATAAGTTGCACTGGACTATAAGTTGCATTTATTAAGAGATTTATTTTACAAAATCCAGGACCAAGAACAGACATTTAATCTGGAAAGGCAAGTTATTCAGCTACACAATAGCACACAGAACAAACCTGGGAGGCTGAAGAGGCTAAATTAACAAAACAAGCCAGCGAGTCCAACAAGAAAGTTAATGGTAAGCAAGTTCACCAAGCTCCCAATCTCATTCTACATCACTGAATATTACTAACAGTAGTTGTCACAAGCCTAGAGCGCCCTCTCATGGCTGTAGATGGCAATGTTTACTCCTTGGTTCATGTTAAATTTGATATTTAAGTCGCAGGACCAGCCAAACTATGACAAAAAGTGTGACTTATAGTCCCAAAACGTCATTTTGTCCCAGGGCAGGACACTTCACCCACATCGCCAGGAGGAAAGCTTTTTTAACTTCCATCTTTCAACAGCAACCAGTCACTTTGTCATCTAAAAACCTGGCACTATCAAAATATTATCGAATATTCAAAGATCCCAAAGATTCAAAGGTTTAGATAAACTTATAAGGCTTTAGTTTGCCCCAGCGTCCAAATAAATGGGAAAAGTTGTCCTCAAAATGCAGTTTGTCGTGGGAGCGTCTGTATCTCTCCAACACAGAGCTTGGCCTTCCACATGTGCAGCCAGCAGCCACAATGGTGCAGTGTTTGCTGTGTGAAAAAGCTGCAGTCCAACATAATGGTGGTGGGAAACTGTGCTATTTATGGAGCGATGAAAATACCACAGCTTCCTTGTTTCTGGACGCGGAGAAAAGTGGAGAAAATAAGTTGTAGGGATGGAGGAAAAGGCAGGGGTGGAGCTGATTTCCACTGACATTAAACTGACTCATGTTTTAACAACACCTTCCATTCACAGCAGCACATTATGAACAAGACTTGTTTATGCACAATCTGCTGTTTTCTTTTGTTGTTAATTAACAGTTAGTGCCACTCAGGTTAATGCTAAAAGTCAAAAAATTATATTTTGCTAACTAGATCACACAATTTGTCAATGTATGCTTTGAGTTTTCCACCAAAAACCTGAAACTCTACATTAAATATTCACAATAACCAGTGATTTTGTAGATGCTCACTTGTCGAAATGAATGGAAGAGGCTGCTTTGTCATGAAAATAATATCATTCATTCATTCATCTTTCGCTTATTCCTAGGGGTCGCAGGTACCAAAGCTTATTCCAGTAACTATGGGCTTTAGGCGGGGTACATCCTGGACAGGGGCCAAGCAGCCTGACACAGACACACACACAGACAGACAACCATTCACTCTCACATTCATTCACTAGGGGCAATTTAGAGTCACCAATTCACCTGAACACATGTCTTTGGATGATGGGAGGAAGCCCACCTTCTCTTCTGTTTACATAAAAAAACTCTTCCTCTGAAAGCCTTTTGAGTTCCATTGACGCCAGATCCACCATTTTCTCATGGCATTGATGGAAATAATTCCATGAGATAACAGTGACTGTAGAGTTTTTAGAGGAAGGTCATGAGTCTGTTCCCTTTTTTTTATTTTTTTATAATGGCACAAAAAGTAAAACTGTATTAAAATCAGTGTTAGGGTTAATCAGAGACCTATCCGGGACTGGTAATCCCTGCACACACACAAAAACACTTTGCATCTTTAAATAGTAAATCATTTATGTTTTATTTGCAAATATGTGGAATTATGTAAACAAACTGGCATTTAGGGGATTAACACTATGAAAATTCACTTTTGCTCTGTATGATGAGGACAGGGGTTAATGATCAAGAAATAAAAAAGCTTTTTTCTTTATATTTTATACACTATATTTCCAGAAGTATTAGTTCAGCTGCCTTTATACTCATATGAACTTAAGTGACTTCCGATTCTTAATCCATAGGGTTTAATTTTTTGTTGGCCCAGCCTTTGCATCTATTTATGTCAGACATCTACGTCTGTTGTTCTTGTCCAAAGACCTGGCTCGCAGTTTTCGCTCTAATTCATCCCAAAGGTGTTCTGTCAGGTTGAGGTCAGGACTCTGTGCAGGTTCAGTCAAGTTCTTCCACACCAAACTCACTCATCCATGTCTTTATGGACCGTGCTTTGTGCTCTGGTGCAGTCATGTTGGAACAGGAAGTGGCCATCCCAAGACTGTTCCCACAAAGTTGAAAGCATGGAATTGTCCAAAATCTCTTGGTGCTGAAGCTTTCAGAGGTCCTTTCACTGGAACTAAGCTCCTGAAAACAACCACACCCCATAATCTGAATTCAGTTATTTTGGTGAGTGAGTGAATACTTTAAAATATAGTGTATTTTTAAATGTGACCCAGTGACATATAAGAGCTTAAAGAGGAAGAAGGAGGACCTGAGGGTTAAGATAGCTCTTCTCAGATAGAACTTTGTTGCTTTAAGGCCTGTTCATTCACTTGTCCTGCTCCGTTTCTCCAGACTCTCAGCTGGAATGTCCGTCTCAGCAGTCTGCAGTGAAGGTGAGGCTAACGAGCCACCGCTGCCGCTGCTGCAGCTGCATAATTCTTCATGTTATACCTCATGTATTCTCTCAAAATAGAAATCCGGAGCCAGAGAGAAGAACGTGCATGTAGAGACCTGGAGAAATGCTGAGTGTGGCGTTTGGACCACAGCAGGCTCCACACCTGGAGAGCTGTGAGATGTTAGAACAAGGCTTCTGCAGACAGAGCTGGAGGACACGGCACTGCCTGGAGTTCAAGTGGGATGTTGTGAATTATTCTTTTAAGCCTGTATCAAACTAAGACACACTGCACATTGTTGTTTAGTTGTCTGTGTGTAAAGTCCTGCTGATGTCCAATGTAACGACCACATTCAAACAAACCCACTTTTTACGCAAGTCTTTGTACAACTGGCTTCTGCTGCTGTCCCTGTTCAGAAATAAGTACAAAGCTGCTCATAATACGCCATATTCTGGTGTTTTATGACAAAAACATGTCATGTTTGTTTGGGTTAGAGATTAGTGGTGCACTGCTTATGTCCCACCCTTGGTTTTTCTGACTGGTCACTCCAACTGTGATTGTTTCACCCACAGAAATGAAATTTAAGCAAAGGCCGGACCAGAATAACTTCCACTTAAGTCAGACTTAAGTCACAATTTTCAGGACTTGAGTCTTGTTTGACAAATATTGCAAAACAACTCGACTTTAGACTCGACTCAGACTTGAGCAAAATGACTTGAAATGACTTATTTTTACAGAAATTTCAGGATGAATTTGAGCGTGACAAATGCATTAAAACAGGAATATATGGCTAAAAGTGTGCATTTGTGTTTACTTATGTTATGTTAATGAGCCACTTTATTTTCCCTTGGATCATACAAACACCTCACATCAATGCAATCAATCAATCAAACTTTATTTCAGACTCACAATGGGTCCATAAATATATATAAGAATAAGAATAAAAAGAGAACAACAATAAACTGTCAACACAGGAGAGAGTATACATTACATCTATAGTCCATACAAGCATTTTCTCCAGTGCCTCCAGAGTTCAGACTTGTACCGTACACTGCTCACCTTAGGCATTATTAAAACTGTAATAATTTCATTTTTAGAATCCTCCAATCGCATAATAAATTTATATACAAAATTTCTAATAACAGCCTGTAAGGTGGGCACAGTATTCTGCACAAACAGCTGACTGGCACTCGTCCACCGAGGGACCTTCAGCAGGAGTCGGAGTGCATCATTAAATGCAACTTGGAGCTTTTTAAACTTAGCTTTACTGTAACTGCACCATAGGTGGGCAGTGTACAGCGGTGTACAGTAAGATTTAAACAAAGCAATTTTAACATTATCAAAACACATGCTAAATTTGCGTGCCAACATATTTGCTTGTGCATACAATTTACAATACTGTCTCTGAATATCATCATCATCACAGAGGTCATCCCTGATGACATGACCCAGATATGCAGAGTTCACTGTATGATTTTTTTGACGTTGGCTTGAACGTCAAAGTTCCGTCAAATTCTGCATTCATTTTTTTGCTAATGAAGTGCATTGTAATTGGATTTATTCACTTTATAAAATGTCAAATTTTTGTTTGTAATTCCTCTTACAGTGTGCATGTCTTCAGTCTAAAGGTCTGTGTAAGATATGACATGACATGAGGATGTCAGGACCATTCATTTAGTTTAGTTTATTTTAAAAACCCTCAGCTTTGCGTAGCCCTTACTGCAACTGGCGCTGGAAGTAAATTTCCCATTAATTTTTCCCATAAACTTTTAGAAAAATGCGTATATTAAGAGTTTAAAAGCTCAGCGGATGCTAATCAGCTCTGTGGTAACTCATGATGATGACTAATTTCCATCAAAAAGATTAACAAAAACTTTAAAATTCAGCAACATGTGTTTGTAACTTTTCCTTTTGACAAGTTTCAGATGTGTTTATAGTGAAATTAATCATTTTCTGGTCATGAGTTACCACAGAGCTGAGCCGTCCTCGAGCCGTTGAACTTTTAATATACAGATTTTTCTAAAAGTCAATGGGAAAAATGACTGGGAATTTTACTTCTTACTGTCTGTAGACTTTTAAAGCTAAAAACAAAAGATAAGAGTAACCTTAGTCCCACAGCGGGGAAAATGAAACATGTGTATGACTCCACTACTGTGTCAGCTCTGAACACTGTTTTCTTTTTTTTTTTTACAGTAGGGGGCAGAACACATTCCTGTCGTGTCTCTGTCTTATCTCATCAGTGTCTCCCAGAACAAACCCATCCATGTTTTTGAGCTTTTTGAGTTTTATGCAAGTGTTTTGGTCGCTTTACGTGATGTTCCTTCAACATTAGTCAGGCTGCTTTCTGCTGCAGTCATCAGGGGAAGGTCGGTGCAGACGTTGGGGTGATTCTGAGGACGGTGCGCTCTCCTGCACACGGCTGGGAGGAAACTCAGGAAATGTCTCTTGGGTTCAGTGGCCAAAGTAAATATCACACAGTTGGCAGCAGCTCTGGGCTTGATCCTGACGTACATGACCTTATAGAAATGTTCTTGCTTCTTCTGTACAGCCTCCATGTTCCCAAAAATCTGAATCTATCCTGGGAGTTTTTGACAGGCAAATGTTGAGAAAATAAAGTTGTTAAGCTTTTTAATTTGGAACAGTATCACATTTAGGAATAATAAATATTTGGAATAAATAATTGGAAGTGTATTTTGCTGCACAGCTTTCCCATGCTTGACAAAAAGAAAAGCTGCTGGATTTCTCTCAAGTACTTTTACTTTCACTTTATTGTGCAGTTTTGGTGATAGCAGTAGATAAAGTTAATTTTACATTTTAGCTTTCCCAACAAAACACAAGTAAGCACTGGAATGCATTAAACACTGCACAGATTATGCATGCAAGCAGAGTTTAAATAAACATTCCCAACAAAACCACAGTTGTTTAGACTTCATTTTAACTTATATTTTACCTCTAAATTACCTGCATTTTATTCTGATTTTTTACTTTTTTTTGTGTGTGAAGAGAGACAGAAAGTGTCCTCAGTTTTCTTCTTGCAAACCTTTAGAGGCTCACACACAAACACTGATATGTGAAATGTTAAAAATGTAATTGTTATGATGAGAACTCAAGTTGACGACAATATTTGAGTGATTAAAGTGAAAAAAAAAATCATTAATAATATACTTTTAAGAGGGTGAGCACATAAATGGTCACATTTATACAGCGCTTTTCTACCTCCATGGGTCCTCGAAGTGCTTTACATCAAGGAACCATTCACCCATTCACACTCACACATTCATATCCACCAGTGTGCGCAGACTCTGGAGGAAAGGTGGGTTAAGAGTCTTGCCCAAGGACACAATGACAGTATGCAACGGTGGGAGAAGGGTTTGAACCTTCAACCTTCTGGTTAGTGGATAAGCAGCTCTACTACTACTTAAACTGAGCTACTGCTGCCCAACAAGTGCCGCATTTTTCCCAAAAATTGTCCCTGACCAAAAAATAAGAACCCTTCAAAACTTGATAATGGTTCAATGACATGTCCAAGACCATAATATTGTATAATAATAATAATAATAATAATAATAATAATAATAATAATAATACTGTATGTTTTTAAAATGTCCACATAGCACTTATTATGTTGAAACTGTTTCTTTAGTGTATTTGTCTGATAGTGGTTTATAGTAGCAAAATTGCATTTAAGGGTTAAATAAATTGAAGTTGATTAGAAGAAATGAAGCATTCAACGTGGAAAAATTATCATATATAATATTTTAATAACACTTTTTAGGAGGCGAGCACTTTTGGGCTACTGCTTGAGTTGTGAATATGAAATCTGTTCTTTTATTACTAGATGCCACCAACAAATGGACCACAACCACACAATCTAGCAAACAAAACATAAACATCTTTTTAATTTTCAACACAATGGACGCACACCGATCAGGCATAACATTACGACCACTGACAGGTGACAGATTATCTCTTCATCACAGCTCCTGGGTGAGTTCGGGTTAACTTTGAGGAAACTCAGAGTTATCTGTCTCCAGATAGAGGTTTAGTTTAGAGCAGAGTTAGTCGTCATGGTAACAGACTCCACACAGCTGCTCAGGTGTGGTTTAGAGACTGAGAAACCAACATGGACCAATCAGCTGTGAGCAAAATGACACGTGACACATCTTCTCCTAAACTTTTGTTCTAGGCCTCAGTTTTTTTCACATTAAAATTTTTTTGTGTCAAAGCGC
>CM036254.1:7877948-8032948 GCA_020698575.1 Bostrychus sinensis | reverse complement strand
TTGATTGGTCGAGTCCAAGCTCGTGCCCTTCGTCTTTATACACTGCTCCTGCTGCTCACACCACAAAACTGCAGAAAAAGAGAAACAAAGAGCAAATCTAACATTAAATGAGACAAAGTGTGAATATATAAGACAACAAATGGGCCTTTAACTTTGGTGTCATGTGGTTTGCATTGGATTGCACTCAATCGTCTCCACCTCTCCACTTAAGTAAAAATACAGATAAAATTTACTTAAAAGTATGACATGAAAATTCTTACTTAAGCAAAAGTATAAAAGTACTTACTTTCAAATGTACTTCTGAGTAAAAAGTAAAAGTTTTTCACACACTCAAGAACTAATGAATCTGGTAAATGTTAGGGATTTTGATGAAAAACGGTGCTGGTATCGGGCTGCTTCTCTCTGAGCAGGTTCACAACAACACCTTGCCCCCTTTATGCACATCCCACAATCTAACTAATTATTATTACCATCAACACCACTAAGCCAACATAATTACAATTGTCATGCTTAAACAGCAAGTTATAGTATATTAGACATAACTGGAAGAATTACTCATAATACTTAAATTGATATATGATGATATACGATGGTAAAATGAGTTATAACAGTATTACTTATCATAAGCATAAAATGAAATTGCATTATACTGCATATGTGTTTAATGGACCATACTTAGATGTAATTATAAGGTATAATGTACGACATATGTCAGATATTGTATATAAATATATCTTTATAGTAGTAACCGTTCATTACGATGAATGGGGGTGGGGTTAAATAATTTCGTCTTCTTCCCACTCCTTTTCGAGCTACAATGTCTGAAATATATTTATAGATATTGTTATTCTATTTATTTTTTTGTTTTGTTTTTCTACCCAGTGTGGGTATAATGTATAATATTGTACAATATATTTATATTTTTTATGTACAATATTTTTATTTTTTTTATAGCTCGAAATAAAGTAATCAAACAAACAAAAAAACAAAAACAAAGGTTTACTGCTGCAGTAGAAGAGACTGAATCTGTACTTACGTAGTTATTACATTTTCAAAAGATTTTTAGAATGCCAATAATGTAATAACTTTTTACATTACTGGCAAAATGTTATTATGTTATTGGTTCAAAAATGTTATTACATTATTGGCCATTATTACATTATCGTTTGTTACAAGGCCCATTGTTGCCCGAACAGACTTCAGTCAGACTTTTGCACTGACTTTATTTCCTGTTTCTTAATAAAATCCTACACCATTTTACTCTAATAATAAAAATAATAATAATAATAATAGTAATAGCCATGTGACGACAACAACACATCTATTTAAAAACACATTTTCAGGAACTATTCTCTGCATATTGCAATAAATGACTGCATGAACTGTAAAGCACATTTTCTAAAGAAACCCTCTCCTTGACGGGAACAGACTGAATCATCTTCCTCTCCTGGCTGCACTGTCATTGGCTGGACAACCTCTGTGAACCCTGCTTTGTGATCCCCAGAAGACGGACGAGATGTTTTGTTTTTTTTCTCTCCCTCAAAACCTCTCCATCCCTTCCATCTCTCTCTCTCTGCGTCTTGTGCACGGCTCGTCTGTGAGGCGCGTCTCTTTCATGTGGTTACGGTGCTGCACATAAACGCTCCCCGCTGATTGGCCGAGGCTTTTATCTCCCAACAGGAAGCTCTTGAGGGCTTCTGTCTCGGATAAATCTGGCTCTCATTTGGAAAAGCCATCAATTTGTGCATACAGTATACTTCCTATAGTACAATGTATGCAGAGGTGGACAGTAACAAAGTACATCTACTGAAGTCTTGTACTTAGAATCTGTGCTGTCTTTTTTGGTGAAATTTATTACTTTTACTTTACATTTGTAAGATCAATATAATATTTTTACTTCAATATGTTTTTATAAAGGCTCTAGTTACTTCTGCAGAGAAAAATTGTATTAAAACCAAAAACAACTGACTGTGTTCATGTAGTTTTACTTAAACACCTAAAGGTAAACTAATGTCTTAAACCTGGTTCAGTCCTGGTTTTCTCCTGCTACCTCCATGTTTAGATAGTTTAGAGTTTAGACTGGCTTTAGTCCTAGATTACTCTCAGTTTAGACTTGGTTTAGACCTGGTTTAGTCCTAGTTCAGTCTCACTTTAGACTTGGTTTAGACTGGCTTTAGTCCTAGTTTAGTCTCAGTTTAGACTTGGTTTAGACCTGGTTTAGTCCTAGTTTAGTCTCAGTTTAGACTTGGTTTAGACTGGCTTTAATCCTAGTTCAGTCTCACTTTAGACTTGGTTTAGACTGGCTTTAGTCCTAGTTTAGTCTCAGTTTAGACTTGGTTTAGACCTGGTTTAGTCCTAGTTTAGTCTCAGTTTAGACTTGGTTTAGACTGGCTTTAATCCTAGTTCAGTCTCACTTTAGACTTGGTTTAGACTGGCTTTAGTCCTAGTTTAGTCTCAGTTTAGACTTGGTTTAGACCTGGTTTAGTCCTAGTTTAGTCTCAGTTTAGACTTGGTTTAGACTGGCTTTAATCCTAGTTCAGTCTCACTTTAGACTTGGTTTAGACTGGCTTTAGTCCTAGTTTAGTCTCAGTTTAGACTTGGTTTAGACCAGTGGCGTAACTTGCTAATGAGAGGCCCCAGTGCAAGTTTTAGGAATGGGCCCTAAAGATTTGAAGTACGTGAAGCTCATGTGTTAGACATCTATTTTATACAAATTTAATATCATAGTTATCAGCTGTTTTTATTGCAAAAACAGGTTCTACAGGCAGCATAGTTTTATTCAAAGAAAATTCATATTAATTAAAGAACAATTTTACACCTTTATGTTACATTTTTGTTTTAAATAATCTTATTTTTTTTAGACAGTATATGCAGAATATAAGCGTGTATTTATTCTGTTCTTACAATTTGTAATAAGTTCATGAATTCTATTTACATTTATGGTAAAAACTTTATTCTATAACAGAGTCACGTGTTGCTCTTTTCTATTATTAATATTTCAAACACAGACAGGAGATGTAGCCTATAAGAGCCCTTATGGGCCCCTAAACCTCCAGGGCCTCAGTGCAGTTGCACTGGCTGCACTTCCTGATGTTATGCTCCTGGTTTAGACCTGCTTTAGACCTAGTTTACTCTCAGTTTAGACTTGATTTAGATCAGCTTTAGAGCTAGTTTACTCTCAGTTTAGAAGTGAAAACTAACTGATTTATTAAAGTACTTCGAATACTTAAGTATCTTTGAAAGCTCATACTTCAGTACTTTAACTGTAATTATTTGACTGAGCGACTTTTACTCATGAGAGGATCTGTACTTTTACTCAAGTACTGAAGTTGAGTACTATGTCCACCCCTGAATGTTTGTAATAATGAACAAACACACACACAAAGACTCCCACATAAGTCATTTTCCTTTATTTTTGGGAAGTGATTTCATTTTACAAGAGCATTGTGTTACCATATTTGGAAGTATGACTGGACACAGGTTTGCAGAAGGCACTTGTGTAATGACTAACAAACAGATAAGCCATGAATTTTAGGATTAGTAACTTTTTTCCAAAACAGTTATTTAAATAATCTGTCTGGAGCCTGAAATGATAAGTCAGTACCTAAATGTGGAAGCTCATGTTTAAACTTGCCCACTACTGTAGACCCTTTTATCAGTCATGTAAACAATAACATTTGGTCAACCTTTTCACTTCAATATTGTAAAAAAAAAAAAGTTACATATAAAAAACATAAAAATATATACTTTTAAAAAATCCCTTGTTAGAAAAGCTCTGCAAAAAACAAGGCACAAAACTGTTACACATTGAGGAAACAAGGCTAGCTCAACTATTCCTGATGGATGACTTAAAAAACACACACACAAAAAAAAAAAGCTTCAGTGTTTTAAAGTTAGGCTAAAAGGTGAAGCTTAAATATTTCCATGTGGCAAAAGGCTACAGTGATTGGATGAACACTGGATAGACTCAGCAGATTTGATTTGAGAATTAGAAGAAGCTTAATGCACTTTTACAGTAATGGCAAAAGTCATGTGGGGTCAGGACTGAGTGTTTCACTAAATGTTCTCTACATGCATGGTCCTGCACTGTATCCATGTGTTATTAACCTTAAAAAGGCACACATGTCACAATATGAATATAAATATTTAACCACAGAGGTCTCAGGGGTCTGGACCTCAGTGGTTTCTCATTTGTTCACTTTACTTCTCAGCACCAGAAGCTACACAATCATAGAAAATCCAATGAATAAAAAAGAAAAAGTTTAAACAAACTCACAAAGCCACAGGGATAAGCCAGGTCTAAACTCGGTCTAAACCAGGACTAGACCAGGACTAAACCAGGTCTCAACCAGGTCAAAACCAGTACTAAACAAGGTCTAATCCAGGACTAAACCAGATCTAAACCAGGACTAACCCTAAACTAGACCTTTTTTCAAACCAGAGCTAACCCAGGACTAAACATTGTCTAAACCAGGACTAAACCTTGTCCTGGTCTGTAGGGGATTACATTTGAAGTAACTGCTTAGTACTGGATTGTTCAGTCCAGGGTTAGACCTGAGTTGGAGCTGGTTTGGTCCTGACTTAATCCTGGTTTGTTCCAGGTATGGTCCTGGTTTAGTCCTGTTCTTTGTTCTTTACCTACTAATGCTCAGTTTAGTTAAATAAAGATGACATTTTGAAATCCAAATATTTTAACAGAGGTGGTACTTGGTGTGAATAGTTTGAGAAACCACTGCTTTATAGATTTGGTGGATAAGATGTATCATATTCAGGATACTGTTCATGATTTGAGTGTTGCTGAAAGGAAATTGTAATGTTGGAGGCTGTAGACTGAAGCAACAATTACATCATGACTAAAGTATTGATGTTTAAAGATTTATGATTCCTATTAGCAACAATAGAACATACTGTATGATGGTTAAATTCAATAGGACCCTATATTTTTATGGCAAAAATGTTGACTTAGGTAGGGGCCCTTCCTGCTTCTGGCCCTGTTAGTGTTCCTATCCCCTCTTTCAACGCCCCTGGACAGATGGTTGCTTTACTGCTGCAGCGACTCTGTTGTAATCAAACAAAAAAAGGGAACCATTATGTTAACAAACAGAGTTGCATTGCCTTTTATCTAAATCCAAAATGAAGCCTCGTCCAACACCAAAGACTGGATGTAAAGTAAGAAAACTGGCCCGTGGAGATACAGTGAAGTAAACTATTCCTCATCTTGCTGCTTGCTCCTCTCCCCCCCAACCCTGCCCCATATTAAATCTTGTTAGTCCCGTGCGTAACGCCACCCTCGCCTCAGATGACCGTCTGCTCTCCCCTGCATTTCCTGCACGCGCCGTACACCAGGGACACGAGGTAGGCGACGCACGCGAGGCAGGCGAACACCGCGGCCGTCAGGTAGACCTTGTACAGACACATGTGCTCGTACTTGTCCAGGTTGCAGTAGGCATTGCGCTCGGTCTTGTAGATCATCACGCCGATGGCCGGGAGGTAGAGCGCAGCAGCGGCCGCGTCGTGCGCCAAGTTTGTGTTGAGCCAGCGCTGACCCCCCACGACCGGGACCAAATCCTGCTTATCCAAGAGCGTGACGAAGAAGAGGGCGAGCGTGAGAAGCCAAAAAAGCACGGCCACGAAGAGGACAAAGTGAATGGAGCCTTCGTATTTGTTCGCTGCGATGGTGACCCAAAGTCCACCGCCGAAGACTATCTGTAAAATCCGCAGAATCCCCAGAAAACTCTTGAGGAACTTGAGGATGTTGGCCCTCACTTGCGACTGTGGGGCTTGGGGTGACATGTCTCCCCTCAGAGCGCACACACCACAGTCCTTTTTAACGATGTGCCAGATGCAAACAGCTGGGAGAAGCCGTGCGTAAAAGGGCGGATCAAACGCAAAAAGAGACTGCGGTCCAAAAGTGGAACAAAAAGTGGATACGTTTAGGTCCAAAAAACGAGGAAAAAAACTCCGTGTTCTTTTCCACAGCTCTACGGGCTCCACAGTTTTGTAATGAAGTCTCGTATTGTGTGGCCCGTGTTTCGTCTTTTCCGTTTCCTCTGCTGAATGTAGCGTTTGTGTCGGGGGGCAGGCGGACGGAGAGGGGGGCGGTGTGTGTGACTCTGAGCTGGAATCTAGAGCCCGCCTCTTGTCCTTCTCCTCTGGGCCACTGCTGCTGCTGCTGGTCCATCCCCGTCCCATCTTCTGCTCACTCGTCTATCAGTGAACAGGCCCCAGGGGACGGACGCGTGACGCCCAAGACAGCATCCATCCATAAAGTTCAGACTCAGACTGCCATTAAGATGTATATCACATGGTTTCAGTTGAGCCTAAAGTATTTCGTTGTTGAGTTTTGGTCATGCGAGACTGGATGATATAAGGATTTAAGTATTTCATGGGGAAAATGTTGGCTATGGCAGAAGATTTAGCCTCAAGAGTGCGCTGTGTCTCTCCCTATAGAGGAAAACAGAGCCATCATTCATCATCATGTTTTGTAATCTTGCAGCTGTCAAAGCATATTAAGCCAGAAATCAAGGAAGTAACATTAAACATTTGTAAATAACAATAATAATCCTGGTGAGCTAGGATTGATTTAAGTGGAATTAGGTTTAAAGCCACTGTAAGCATCAGCGCTCGTACTGGTTTGAAAACGGTTGTATGGGCCAATTTGAGTTTCTTTACACTACATTTTAAGTTTAATATGAGTAAAACTAGGTAAATTATTATTGTGATTTATTTGATATGAAATACCTTTTTTAAGTTAGAAATTGCATCTTTTATTTTTATATATTTGTTTTGTTGCATAGAATCATGCTGGGTGTGTTGGGTGGAGCCTTGGGGCGGAGCCTTGTGCTTATAACCAGCAGGTGGGGTAGCCCTTTGTTCTCTTTTGTGGAGGTGTGGAAGCTAGCCAGGGCCTGAGGCCTAACAGTTTTTGACTGTGTTTCTACTTCTATTGTGGATTACCTATGTGGACTGTGGATTATATGCTGTGGAATTTGGTGTACTATCCATTCTCATTAAACAACAACAACAACATCAATATTTGTAAGTCTGGACAATTCTCTTCATTATTCATTTTAAACACACGTCAAACTCAAGCTAAATCCCTGGCAGCTACAGTGGCATGTTGAGTTAAAACTGCTGCATCAACGGTACTGCAGTCTAAAACAAAACAATGGTCTCTTTTATGATTGGACAATTGGCAATGCAGTTTTAGAATCAAAACAAAAAATGTAAACAAAAACAACTATTATCTAAAATATATTTTTTAAATTGTTAATTAATCAACTGTACCATTGTTATCAGTAAAAGTAATATTTGATTTAAACATGTTTACATAATGTCTTGAGGCACGTGGGTAATTTTTATGAAGCATAAAAATATATATACTGCTCATACATTATTTTTTCCAAAGTATTCACTCACCCAAATAACTGATCTGGGATTATGGGGTGGGGTTGTTTTCAGGAACTTAGTTCCAGTGAAAGGAACTCTGAAAGCTTCAGCACCAAGAGATTTTGGACAATTCCATGCTCCCAACTTTGTCTTGGGATGGCCACTTCCTGTTCCAACATGACTGCACCAGAGCACAAAGCATGGTCCATAAAGACATGGATGAGTGAGTTTGGTGTGGAAGAACTTGACTGAACCTGCACAGAGTCCTGACCTCAACCTGACAGAACACCTTTGGGATGAATTAGAGCAAAAACTGTGAGCCAGGCCTCGTCCAACGAGAACTTCGGACACGTATATGTCTGATGTAGATAGATGCAAAGGCTCATATTAAACCCTATGGATTAAGAATGGGATATAAGTTGATATGCGTGTAAAGGCAGGTGAGATAATACTTTTGGAAATATAGTGTAGCACCTTTAACAGAATTAGGTTGTCAGCCCTGCATCGAGCTGCCCCTGTACCCCGCCTTTCCTGGGAAATTACTGGGAAAGGCTCCAGGACCTGTGACCCCTAACAGGAATAAGCGTAGGAAGATGAATAAATAGGCTTAAGAGGAGGCTGAGGTGCATTCATTAAAGGTAAATGGATGCACGCACGCCTGGTCTTGTGCACGCAATCACGCCGTGTCCATATCCACCTGCTCCAAGTGTGTTAAACCCTGATGAGTGTGCCAGGAGAGATCTGACAGGTCTGGAGCACTCACATTAGTCAGCGGTGCCATGCTTTAGGGGTAAAACATGCTTCAGCTTGGTATGGATTGGTCTCTGTGAGTGCACTGACTAATTAAAATGTCAATTTAAATGCTTTCTGTTGACTCCATCAGCTTCACACTGATCTTTTGCCAAAATGTAATGCGACTGACACAGAAAAATACCACACAAACAACTCTTTTAATGAGATATAATGATGGAAACTGAGTGGGTGACTTGATGTGCTGCAGCCAGAGCCATGGTCAGCTGTACTTTATGAAGAAGAGATCATTATGAGCAAGAGAGGGTGAGAGCAGACCCCACTCACTTTTTGAAATTGGTGAAAGACATTCTTACCATTATTGAACAAAAGGGTGCTGTCTATAGCCTGAAAAGTACAATGACATTACAAAAGAAGAGAATTATTGCCACTGTACAGAAAAACAGTACACAGAAATTAAAAGTGCTGACTGAAAAGTGCTTAGGCGTTCAGTTCAATCACAATATAAAGACATCAATATCAGTCCAAATAAGGTCACCAAATAACAACATCATTTTCCCAATCAGCCCTCTTCAGATGCTTCCTACATTCATGCATTCACTGCTTCTAAAAAAAATTGTTTATTGCCTTTTTGTTGTTGTTGAAAGTAGAGTAATAAAATAATAATACATACAAAGTCCCAGGGTGAGGTGGGGGGGCCAACCTTAATGGTACAGTATAATAATGTAACTATTAATGCCTTACTCTGTGGATAAAGTTCACATTACATCCCAGGATAAACACGGACCCTTCTTACTCTGTGACCACTTGTCCCACTTTTGGTTACTGCACAGCCATTAAGATGCTCAGTGGATCTTATAAAAAGTGAGATTCAAGTTAAGCACAACAAGATAAGATCAGTATTCATTGTGTAAAATGTAGAATAAATATTTGTGGGCGTCCTGTCTTGATAAGTTGAATATATGTTTGTTCAGGACAGGCCTCTCCATGGAGCTGCTGGAGTGTTTTGAGAAAATACAAGAGCTTTAATTTTTTTCTGTTCCATTTTTTTATTCCATTGAATAAAGTCTCAGTAAATACACTACTTTGCAAAATGTGTGTTTTTGGGATAAAAACAGCACATCAAATGGTTTATAGGCCGTAAACTGAAGCAACATCTGTTTCAGTAAGTCAGTAAATTAGATTTGTCTATCAGAACATCTATTTCTCCAGTCTGTCCTTCCTTGTCCCACCAAATCAAGCAACTTTTTTTCACTCTCTACTCTACACAGAACTATGGTGACCACGTGTCCCACTTTTGGTTGCACTGCACAGCCATTTAGTCCTCTGTCCCACTTATTTAAATAATGTCCCTCTTTTTCATTGAAGCTCAGTGGATCTCATATAAAGAGAGATTCAAGTTAGGAACAGCAAAGTCAGATCTGTATGCCTTGTGTAAAAAGTAGAATAAATATTTGTGGGCATCTCATCTTGATCTTGGTTGGAATATATGTTTTTATATGAGTTTGTAATAAAAAACAGCACACGTGTTTTATAGGCCTTAAACTAAAGCAACTTGTATCTCAGTAAGTTGTTAGCAAAACAAGTATTCCTCTCCAGTCTGTCCCAACTTGTCCCACTCTTTGTACTTTTTGAGGTGTACTCTTCCCAGAACATAGGCTACAGTTTCCTATAGCAGGCTTCTTAAAAGTGAAACGGAGCAGTCATTCTCTTAATCTTAATCAGTATTGATCAGTCTTTCCTCATTAGCCCTGCGTCACTGCTGTGCGTATCGCATCGCGGGGCGCTCACATGTCTTTCTTCTTTCTTCTCACATAATTGACAGACGCTGGGTTTGCCAGGCTCATTGACGTCAATGCTTCACAGCTCTCATCACGCCCTACGTGGCTTAGGGGCGGGGCCTAAGCCGCGGAAAGCCACGCCTCTGCGCCTTTCATTGGAGCGGATTAGCGGTCTCGTTGACGCAAGAGGAAGCGCGAGGGTGCGTCTGTGCGTCCCCATTGGCTGCTGAACGGCTAAAGCGCGTGATTGACAGGTGGATGGAGGGCACGGATGGATTGCAGGTGAAGAAAGCAAACAGTCGTTTAGTTTTCACTGCTCTGAGCGCGTCGAGCGTGTGCGAAAAATGCAGAAGTGCGGAACCGCTTTGGATCCGTTCATCTGAGGTAAGCCGAGGTCATTCTCACATGACTCTCACAAGATGCACGCTTCACTGGGTCCTTGGGTTTATTTTTTTGAGAATGTTTTCGCACTGCTGCTCATACATTACACACTTGCTGCTGCCTGCTTGTGTTTTCGAAGCTAACCCAGAAAAGGTGCACGGGCCATTAGTGAACCATGGCCGTGCGTTGTGCTGCAGCTGCACAGAAAAAAACAAACAAAAAAAGAACAGGAAAAGATAAGCGACACAATGGCAATGTGAAGGGGGCAGTGTTAATGCATTTGACCTCTCTAAAGATACTCAAAACTAACAAAAATCGATTTCTTTCTCTTGTAATAGTTGCACTTACACGTTTATTACACGTCCCTCTTTCTAAGTTTCAAGAATAGTATGGCCATGTGCCTGTAATAGCACCATATGTAACCAAAATAATACAAAAAGGTAGTGACACTGGGCTTCAGTTATTAAGTAGCTTGTTTTATTTTGAGTTATAGCCTTTACTCTGTACAATAGCTGTATAATAAGCAGTAAATATGTGCAACGAACGCTGAATTAATGAGAAAAGAGTATATTCGTGTTGAAAAAGCATTTAAAACTTACACAATTTTATTATGTAACTGTGCCAAAGTAGGTTCTTAGAATACTGACCTGGATTAGACCTGGCTTAGTCCTGTTTTTGTCATGGTTTTTAGACCTGGTTTATTGCTGTCATAGTCCCTGTTTTGTCCCTATTTTGTAATGCATTTTTCTGTGTTAATCCCCATTTAAGCCCATGTTTAGTCCTGGTTTAGACCTGGTTTAGCCCTGGTTTAGTTTTGGTTTAGACCTGGTTTAGCCCTTGTTTAGTTTTGATTTAGTTCTTGTTTAGCCCTGAATTAGTCCTGGTTTAGAGCTGGTTTAGGTTTGGTTTAGCCCTAGTTTAGTTTTAAATTAAACCCTATTTAAGCCCATGTTTAGACCTGGGTTAGTTGTGGTTTAGTCCTGGCTTAGTCCTAGTTTTAGTCCTAGTTCTAGTCCCATTAAAGACCGTACTTGCAAAGCCAAATATTTTCTGAAGTGGTATGGTGTGTATAAAGAATCACTGACTTATATTGAAATGTTTGTACCTTACAGTGGCGATTATTATATTTTTACTTCAAAATAATATTACTCATAGAAGGAAAAATTATTCCAAGAGTTACTCAGTTAAATGCAACAGAGTAAATGTGACTCATTAGTACCCAGGACACACCTTGTCTCTGTTGAAAATGTCATCATGAGCTGGCCTTTATCAGAATTATTTGTGCCTAGCTCCACAGCCAACACCGCCCACAGAAAGTCCTCACGAAAGTCTGTACAGCGGTGAAATGTAATGAAGTAAAAGTAGTTTTGTTTATTTAAGTACAATTTTCATGTAACTGTACTTAAATTGAGTAAATTTTACAAGGGGTACTTTTACTTTTACTTCACTGCATTTTAGAGCAAGTATGTGTACTTTTTACTCTACTGCATTTATGAGTTGGTTTGAGGTACAAAGTATTTCAAGTTTTGGTTTAAAATCATGTGTTTTTGTCCTGCCCTCATTGTAGACACACAGTACTTAAATATAACAGATGCAGTAAAGTAGTACTGCTTTAGAAACATCAGAATAATAAAGACAGAAGTTCAGTCTCTTCTACTGCAGCAGTTTGTTAATTTCATCTGGAATCAGCAAAATCCCTCACATTTAACTCATTCATGAGCTGTCGAGTCTGTGCACAATACTTTAACTTTTTTCTCACAAGTACATTTAAAAGTGAGTACTTTTATACATTGACTTAAGAAGATTTTTTATTTTTTTTTGTCCTGTACTTAAGTAAAGAAATTGAGTACTTCTTCCACCACTGTGTCTTTAAATATAAGCTACAGCTATACATCCCATGCTGTCAAAATCAATAGTTCAGAGTCAGGCTTTGTGACCTATATGTGACGTTGGCTCTTGTTTACAATAGAAACCCTTTCTGCCTTCTGTGAGAGTGTCCTACTTAAATATAAAACATATGCAGGAGATACCATCTGTGCAGTAATGGGCTTAACACTCACTCACTCCTGTGTTAGAGGCTTAAAGAACACAGCAGCTGACTTACAATGTGTCGCTTGTTTACAACCAGACGCCATGTTGGCAGGTACAAGGACTAAACCAAGGCTGAACCAGGTCTAAACCAGGACTAAACCAAGGCTGAACCAGGTCTAAACCAGGACTAAACCAAGGCTGAACCAGGTCTAAACCAGGTCTAAACCAAGGCTGAACCAGGTCTAAACCAGGACTAAACCAAGGCTGAACCAGGTCTAAACCAGGACTAAACCAAGGCTGAACCAGGTCTAAACCAGGACTAAACCAAGGCTGAACCAGGTCTAAACCAGGACTAAACCAAGGCTGAACCAGGTCTAAACCAGGTCTAAACCAAGGCTGAACCAGGTCTAAACCAGGACTAAACCAAGGCTGAACCAGGTCTAAACCAGGACTAAACCAAGGCTGAGCCAGGTCTAAATCAAGGCTGAACCAGGTCTAAACCAGGACTAAACCAAGGCTGAACCAGGTCTAAATCAAGGCTGAACCAGGTCTAAACCAGGACTAAACCAAGGCTGAGCCAGGTCTAAATCAGGACTAAACCAAGGCTGAACCAGGTCTAAATCAGGTCTAAACCAAGGCTGAACCAGGTCTAAATCAGGACTAAACCAAGGCTGAAACAGGTCTAAACCAGGACTAAACCAAGGCTGAACCAGGTCTAAACCAGGACTAAACCAAGGCTGAACCAGGTCTAAACCAGGACTAAACCAAGGCTAAAAAAGGTTTAAACCAAGGCTGAACCAGGTCTAAATCAGGTCTAAACCAAGGCTGAACCAGGTCTAAATCAGGACTAAACAAAGGCTGAAGCAGGACTAAACCAAGGCTGAACCAGGTCTAAATCAGGACTAAACCAAGGCTGAACCAGGTCTAAATCAGGTCTAAACCAAGGCTGAACCAGGTCTAAATCAGGACTAAACCAAGGCTGAACCAGGACTAAACCAAGGCTGAACCAGGACTAAACCAAGGCTGAACCAGGTCTAAATCAGGACTAAACCAAGGCTGAACCAGGACTAAACCAAGGCTGAACCAGGTCTAAATCAGGACTAAACAAAGGCCAAACCAGGACTAAACCAAGGCCAAACCAGGACTAAACCAAGGCTGAACCAGGACTAAACCAAGGCTGAACCAGGACTAAACCAAGGCTGAACCAGGTCTAAATCAGGACTAAACCAAGGCTGAACCAGGTCTAAATCAAGACTAAAAAAAGGCCAAACCAGGACTAAACCAAGGCTAAACCAGGACTAAACAAAGGCCAAACCAGGACTAAACCAAGGCTGAACCAGGTCTAAATCAGGACTAAACCAAGGCTGAACCAGGTCTAAATCAGGACTAAACCAAGGCTGAACCAGGTCTAAATCAAGACTAAAAAAAGGCCAAACCAGGACTAAACCAAGGCTAAACCAGGACTAAACAAAGGCCAAACCAGGACTAAACCAAGGCCAAACCAGGACTAAACCAAGGCTGAACCAGGACTAAACCAAGGCTGAACCAGGTCTAAATCAGGACTAAACCAAGGCTGAACCAGGTCTAAATCAAGACTAAAAAAAGGCCAAACCAGGACTAAACCAAGGCTAAACCAGGACTAAACCAAGACTAAAACAAAAACTAGAAACAGATAAACCAGGACTAAACAAACCAGGACTAAACAACATTTTCAGTGAGAAAAATTATCCTGACTCTGATCTCTGTGGAGGACCTTTGAGATATTATTGTGATACATTTATTTTCTCATGATAACAATATATTATTCTGTGCAGCCCTGTTTTAATGTGAAGTCCTGCAAATCTTATGAGAATTATAAAATACAAAAAGAATAACTTATACTCAGTTGTGTCCAGATGTTATTAGCAGTGCTGGGTAGTTGTTTGTGTCTTTTTTACATTTGTCCTCGTCAGATACCTTCCTGCATTTCACTCACTGCAGTGTGAGTTTCAGTTCTCCCACTTTGTTTTATGTAAATATGATAATTAAAGTTCAGAAAGCAAATAATATTCACACATCATGGCCAAAGCAGCAAGAAAATGGGAGCAAATAAAAGTAATTGGTGAATACATATATTGTTTACTGTTATATAAACCAAAGTGAGTGTTTTTCTTCTGAATACTTTGTTGTTGCATACTTGTACTTTGGCTGCAAGTAACTTTATTTTGGAAAATTATTTTAAAGCACTAAAAATGAACAAGGCGCTTGAGTCTGGCTATTGCTCATAATGATAGTGATTAGTCATTTCCAAACATAAACACAAACGACCACAGTTGTTTGATGTGATGCCTGTCTGTTACGGCAATGCTATACACTTTTAACTCTGTTTGCATGGTTTAATAAACATTTGTACATTTGTAAATTCATAAATGAGTTTATGGCTTATCCTGGAGCTGAAGCTGGGGACATGCTACAAGATGTTTTGATAAATTTTACCCAGGATTCACAGTCGGGCAGAGTCTGAATTAGGGCTGTAGTGGACTAAAGAAATTGTTAGTCGACCGAAACAATGCCCAGTACAGCGATAGCAATTCTTGAGAAAGTAAAATTGGTCTTGTGATCTAGGCCTGCCTGATATGGAGAAAACATGCGATATTCGATAACTATGTTGAAAATTGCGATACCGATATTATTACAATATTTGAAAATAGAGCCTACTTTTTGAGTTAAATTCACTACATTTCACAAAAATGTAAGTTCCTGTATTTACAAGTCAACAGCGACAAAATCAAAACTTAACACAGACTAAACCAGGAATAAAACAAGGCTAAGCTGTGACTAAATTAATTAAATTACCACTAAAACTGGACTTTTTAAACATTTTTATTTAGTCACAACACATGTTCTTTTAAGGCTCTGGTGGAAAATGATTCTTCAATGTAAATCTCTGTCAGATGGAAGACCATAGCATTATTGCGATATATTTAGATTCTTGCAATACAGATTTTGCATTTGCTGATATTGCAATAATGATAATTTTGCGATATATTGTGCAGCCCTACTGTGATCACAGGATCAGGTTCTGTTGGCACTTTTTACAGAGAAGTCAGTCAGTTGAGTTTGTGGCAAGACATTTGGCAGTATATCTGTTCTGCTATTGCAAATAATTTAAATAATACAGGTTCTTTATTTAACTTTTATTTAACAAGGTCGATTGAGAACCAATTCTCATTTCCAACGACGACCTGGCCAAGAGGCAGCAGGATGAAATATAGCACACAGAACAGTAATCACAATACAAAAACTAACACAGGAGAGTTAAAACAAGATTTGACTATCATGCAATATTTACAGTATAAACAAGAGAGCCATGAAAACATCAGTAGCAAGTGCACTGATCAGAAACTACATGTGTAGTGTAATGAGGATTTTGAAAGAAGACAAGGGGATCAAGCTATGGAGCTTTAATGTTTTTTGAAGCTCATTCCAATCGTTGGGGGCAGCAAAATGAAATGAGGAATGACCAAAGGAAGTACGAACTTTTGGAATGAGCAAGGTGATGAAGTTACTAGAGCATAAGTTACGGGTTGTGTTAGAGACGGTGAGTAGTGAACAAAGGTAGGACGGGGTTTTACCGATGATGGTTTTATCGATGAAATGATACCAATGCAACATCCTACAGGAATGAAGTGATGGCCAGTTAATACGTGAGTAAAGATTACAGTGATGAGTGTTAAAAGGATCACCAGTTACAAAACTGATTGCAGTGTGATACTTGACGTCCAGTTTATGGAGGAAGGTTTTGGACGTGGATCTATAGATTATATCACCATAGTCTAAGATGAGGAGGACTGTCATTTTGACCACTGAGAAGTAAACCCCATTTATTACAAGTTGATTTTAAAAATGCACCTAAGTAGTTTTGCTTTTTATAATGTTCAGGTGAATAAATTAGATTTTTCATTCGTGTAAAATACATATTTCAGTAATGTTTCATTAAACCAGTCTCATGTCTTGTCTCCTGGGATTTTACCCACAATTCACAGTCAAGCAGAGGCTGCACTAGAGCTGTAATCGACTGAAGAAATTGTTAGTCGTCCGAAGATACGCCCAGTGCAGCGATTAATCTACCAAGATCGACCAAAGGATATGTGAAAGGACTTATCAGAGTCTTACACAAACAAGTGACTTCACATTAATTAACACATTTAGAAAAGATGGCTGTAAAATATATTATCTAAAAATCCTCTATGCTATCTTAAATAAAATGAGAAATAAAAGTTATCAAGTAATAAATTAGAACAGCTTTATTGATGCAAATAGTTCATGCAACTAATCGACCAATAAAACATCAGTCGGCCGAGACCTCACTGTCCGATGAATCAGCCAGAGGCTGTCAGCTCCAGTCTGCACCAGTCTCCTCCAGTCTGCACCAGTCTCCTCCAGTCTGCACCAGTCTCCTCCAGTCTGCACCAGTCTCCTCCAGTCTCCTCCAGTCTCCTCCAGTCTCCTCCAGTCTGCACCAGTCTCCTCCAGTCTGCACCAGTCTCCTCCAGTCTGCTCCAGTCTCCTCCAGTCTCCTCCAGTCTGCACCAGTCTCCTCCAGTCTGCACCAGTCTCCTCCAGTCTGCTCCAGTCTCCTCCAGTCAGCTCCAGTCTCCTCCAGTCTGCTCCAGTCTGCTCCAGTCTGCACCAGTCTCCTCCAGTCTGCACCAGTCTCCTCCAGTCTGCACCAGTTTCCTCCAGTCTGCTCCAGTCTGCACCAGTCTCCTCCAGTCTGCTCCAGTCAGCTCCAGTCTGCACCAGTCTCCTCCAGTCTGCACCAGTCTGCTCTAGTCTCCTCCAGTCACCTCCAGTCTGTTCCAGTCTCCTCCAGTCTGCACCAGTCTCCTCCAGTCTGCACCAGTCTCCTCCAGTCTGCTCCAGTCTGCTCCAGTCTGCACCAGTCTCCTCCAGTCTTCTCCAGTCTCCTCCAGTCTGCACCAGTCTCCTCCAGTCTGCACCAGTCTGCTCCAGTCTGCACCAGTCAGGGGACAGGCAGCACTACTATTAGCCACAGAAATCTGTCGGTGTGTGAGGTGTAAAGACTTGGATCTGCAAGTGTTTGTGTGTTGTGTTAAGATATTTTCTGGCCATTTTTAGGCTTTTTTGATAGGACAGTACTGTGGGAAATCTGAGAGAGCGCAGGGGAGACATTCAGCAAACTGTTGGAGTCTGGACCTGAACCCACGACGCCGGGGCAGGCTGTACTTGCCCTGTATATGCGCTGCAGCTCTACCACTGAGCCATACGGTGGCACTATGTTTGAATTAGAAGTTGATTTTTGCATTTTTCAGACGATTCTTGAACTTTAGTTTTGATTTGTGGTCAGGCACCTGTCAGGGCGACCATGTGACAGAAGGACCCCAGCTTCCCCAACCATCTTTTAGCAGTTTGGGCTCTTGCGCTGTAGTTTATAGGTAACATGCAAAGTTGCTTTATCTCAGCCTGAAAAGCTCAAAACCGCAATAAAAAGATTTTGCTCATTTCTCTGTCATAGAACTTCATAGAACAAAAAATTCAAAGCATTTTGTAGCTCTCCACAATTTCTACCTGCGCAGCAAGTTTGACTGAGATTGCCTTATTGTTTTTCTCAAAAACTCATCTTAAATCTTTCTCACTGTCCAATTCTAACACATTTGCTTCCATTTTTATAAGCATCACTAAAACAAATAACTGTATTATTTAAATTTCTTTCATAAAATTAAGAAAATCAGCCTTGCCTGGCCATAGAGAAACCTTTATCGGTCGATCTCTAGTTATTGTGTACTCCAAGTCTTTTCAAAATCAGTAACGACTGTGGAAGTTATGTAGTGTCTCTAGCTGAACATGGGCCACGTGACCTTCTGTCTGAAGCTTGAGGCGACAAGAAATTTGTGACAGAGACATTTAATAAAGAAGCCAATTCAAAGCAATCTGTTCTGAACTCGGGCTGTAAATTTCCCATGTGGTGTGTTTCCTGAGTACTTTTTTTTTTTTACCCATTTTGTGAATTTTAATTAAAAAAAAGAGAGTTAAATGTTATCCTGTCATTTTCCAGAAGAGCCCGTATATGCCCCCCTCCCCAGTGCTGGTGTGGATGGACTCCGGAGCGGCCCCCCGTCCCACCTCCGTGATGGCGGGCCCCTCGTCCCTGTGGAGGCTGACCGACCGCAGGAGCAGGAAGGCCGGCGCGGGGAACATCTTCAGCGACGTGAACCTGTGGCAGCTGCAGAGGCTGTTCAGGGCGGCGGGGGACCAGGACGCCGAGCAGAGGGCCCAGCTGGTGTGGGGCCACGGGGACGAGGCGGAGCTGGCCCAGGCTCTGATCGCGCTGAGGGCCCGCGGTCAGAGGCGAGGGCTGAGGAGCAGGGGGAGGGACGCCCTGGGAACACACTGGCTCCGAGCTTTCAACCACCTCAGGTACAACGCACACGTTCATCCATGTTTTAGTCAATGAAAGTTAGAGACATGCACTGCACTAGGCCTGCACAATATGAAAAATACAGGCTATAACTATGTTCAATATTGTCATAATGATGTGATTGTAATAAACCCCTTAATATGGTTTTATTAAGCGTATACATGGTAAAAATTCAGTTTCTTACCTTGTTTAGTTCTGATTTAGACCTGATTTAGCCCTGGTTTTGTACTAGTTAGGTCCTGGTTTAGACCTGATGTAGACCTGGTTTAGTATTGATTTAGACCTGGTTTTGTCCTGGTTTGGTCTTGATGTACACCTAGTTTAGTCCAGGTCTAGCTCCAGTTTAGACCTGGTTTTGGTCTGATCTAGACCTGGTGTAGTCCTGGTTTTGTACTAGTTAAGTCCTAGTTTAGACCTGATTTAGATCTGGTTTAGTCTTGATGTAGACCTGGTGTAGTTCTCCTTTAGTCTGGATTTAGACCTGGTTTAGTCTAGGTTTAGACCAGATTTAGTCCTGGTTTTGTCCCTTGTTTAGTTCTGCTTTAATCCAGGTTTAGACCTAGTTTTGTCCTGGTTTTATCCTGTTTTTGTACTGGACCTGGTTTAGACCTGATTTAGACCTGATTTAGTCTAGGTTTAGACCAGATTTAGTCCTGGTTTTGTCCCTTGTTTAGTTCTGCTTTAGTCCAGGTTTAGACCTAGTTTTGTCCTGGTTTTATCCTGTTTTGTACTGAACCTGGTTTAGACCTGGTTTAGACCTGATTTAGACGTGGTTTAGTCCCGGTTTAGTCTTAATTTAGACCTGGTTTAGTTCTGCCTTAGTTTGGCTTTAGACCTGGTTTTGTCCTAGTTTCATCCTGTTTTGTACTAGTTAGGTCCTGGCTTAGACCTGATTTAGATCTGGTTTAGTCTTGATGTAGACCTGGTGTAGTTCTGCTTCAGTCTGGATTTAGACCTAGTTTAGTCTAGGTTTAGATCAGGTTTAGTCCTGGTTTTGTCCCCGGTTTAGTTCAGTGTCAGTCCTGGTTTAGACCTGGTTTAGTTCTGCTTTAGTTTGGATTTAGACCTAGTTTAGTCTAGGTTTAGACCAGGTTTAGTCCTGGTTTTGTCCCCGGTTTAGTTCAGTGTCAGTCCTGGTTTAGACCTGGTTTTGCCCTGGTTTTATCCTGCTTTAGACCTGGTTCAGTCCTAGTTTAGTCCCAGTTTAGTTCAGTGTTAGTCCTGGTTTAGTCCTGGTACTTGTAAAGCCATATATTTTCATATATTTTGAGAACCGCTGCTGTATTATGTGACTTTCCTTCCTCCAGTACTAACATCAGACCCTTGTTGTTCAGGATCGGCGAGAGCTCCCAGAGTCCTCCGGGGAA
Source organism: Bostrychus sinensis (assembly GCA_020698575.1). Taxonomy (NCBI): domain Eukaryota; kingdom Metazoa; phylum Chordata; class Actinopteri; order Gobiiformes; family Eleotridae; genus Bostrychus; species Bostrychus sinensis. The sequence continues at coordinate 8,012,828 of CM036254.1, read as the reverse complement.
AGACCCAGACGACAGCGCTGATCCAGAGTCAGGCCTAGTACGCAGCACTCCAGACCCGCACTGGGACTCTTCACCCACAGCCTCGGGGGACGAACCAGCTGACCGAGCAGGCAGAGGCAGCTCGGGACTCAAGAGAGGCGGGGACAGTGACCCGGACAGATACCTCCACAGGATCCTGCACTAAAAACACGGAGCGCTCACATGGATCGCGTGACCTGCTCTCTGAATCCCGAGGCGACAAGGAATTTGTAAGAGAGAGATTATTCAAAGCAATACGACGTCATTTTCTCCTCTGTCTGAACTCGGGGGGGCTGAAGGTTTCCCATGTGGTGTGTTTCTTGAGTACTGTTTTTTCACTTTTATCTCTATTGTGATGTTTAGGAATAGATTTAGAATAATTTGACTTCCTCTTTACTTCAACACTACGGTAAATGCATATAAAAGACATAAAAATAGTTCTTTATGATCATATCTGGGGCCGCCATGACGCTGCACTGTTAAAGCCCGCGGCCATTTTACATCTTGTTTTTTGCCTTATGATTTTTTCTTCAAACCAGAGAACACTAACAATGCATGATAATGATAATATATGTGACTGTTTTTATCCTGTTTTATTTGCAAAAGACTGAAGAAGACGTTTTGATATGACACTGTTTCATTTTTACACTGAGAATAAAGACTTGATGAGATCATGAGACTATTCATTTGTATTGAAAGCCTTGTGTTGTACTAATGCGGGTTAACAAGAGAACAAAACGTAGTGTCTGTTCATTTGCAAAACTTTAATGCACTGTCACATAATTTTACACACAAAAGTATAAGACAGCTTCATCTGGATTACATAAAGTTGTTCTATTTTTTTCTACTGCCCTCTAGTGGTTATGAGTGGTATCTAGCGTCTTGAATGCATTGGGTGTTGTCTTTTAAATGATTAAATACGGCATATTGAAGCCATATTTTTTTAATAATGAATAGCATATACATAATAGAAAGTAATATGTATGTATTTAGGTCATAAATAGCCTTAATGCATATTACAGTACAGCTTTATTGGATCTGTTCTGGCTGGTAATGACAACAAAGTGACAAAAGACATTGTAAACATAATATCCAGTCAATAATAATAATAATAATATTAATAATTAGTGGCAAAGCCTTTATTTTCTATCATAGCTGTCAAACCTTTTTATATAATAGTTCACAGGTTTTCTTGATGTTCGAAGGCTTCCTTGTCTTACTCAGGTCTTCAGTTCTCTCCACAAATTCCCAGTCAGACGACTCAGATTTGGACTTTGGTCTTGGCCACTTTAAGATCCTGTTCCAAACATTTCTTTACCAGTCTGGTTGCAGTGGGTTTTGGGGTCACTGTGCAGACCCAGGGTGTGCATAGATTTACTGTAAATGTTGTGTTTTTGGCCTCAGCAGTTTGTGAAACGTGAGGTTGTGGAGTGACTGACCCAGTTTGCTAATACAGTGTGATGAGAAAGATCAACCAACCTGAGGGCTAAATGAGACTGCAGGCACAACAAACAAACAAACAAACAAACAAACAAACAAACAAACAAACACAGAAACCAGCTTCTGATAAAATGTCCAATGGGTCCTATTATTCATCAATTCTTACCACAGTTTTGGATTAAATTTGAGCTCATTTCCTCTGGATTCTTTGTGTGATCCATGTGTACTGTTTAGATTCATTCATTCATTCATACATATTTCAAAGTATTTAATCTATATATCCTCCTGATATATTATATTTATTTTTATAGATAAGTACCCCCAACAATTACTTCAGCATTTTTGACCAAAAAAAGCCAAATAAATAAATAAATAAATAAATAAAAATGTCAAAATCATTTCCATTACCATTTTAATGTATGAACATATTAATTATCTTTACATAGTTTTTAGCTTTAATGTTATTTTTCTTTCTTTTCTTTCTTTTTTTTTTATTTTTAACTATGATTACTTTTTTACTTTTTTTTTGCCCCTGGAATGCTTCCCAGTGCCCCAGTACTAGTTCCTCATTTGAGAAGCAAAGATTTTGTGACATTTTTTTGAACAAGTAATGGTGCATTTGAACTTACAGATTAACAAAAAAACTTGCCATTTTCTTTCATGTGAATCTAAATAAATGAAGTCAGAGCCCTTATTGATAAAAACAGTGAACATGGTAAAGTTTTTTTTGTTTGTTTGTTTGTTTGTTTCTTTTCTATGCCTTTTATTGGTTGAAATGGGGACAACAGCTGGGTAATTGTTTGTTTAAAACTCTGACATATTAGTGTTTTCACAGATATTTGTTGGGACATGGGACAAGAAGCCTAAAACTGGGACAGTCCATCTGGTCACCCTGGCCTAATTGTAATTAGTGTAAATGTAGTAACAATGGTTGTCATTTAAAGATGAACAACACAATGGTCATTTTAAAACATAAATAATTAGCCATCTTTGGTCGGTCACTTCCAGATTTGGGGCCAGGGACTAACACGATGCACCGCCCCAGTTCATTTTCTGCATTCATTCATTCATATTTTCTCTAAATTATAAACCTCAAACAGTCCAAGCAGCTGAAAGAAAGCCATTTTATTTACTTTCCTTGACGCGTACTGAACCATCGTGTCGCCAGAACTAAGTTTAGAGAATCGATCTTTAATAAATATTGATCTAAACCCACCACGCTCCAAACAAACAACTTCTCGTTTCTTCAGAGACGTAAGAGTCGCCCTTTAGTCACGTGACTGCACCAGCTGACTTCAGCCAATCACAATCGCGCGTCAAAGAACTTCTTGTCTCCTGATTGGCTGAGCCAGCTGTCAATCTTCTACAAGGGCGTTTACCTTTTGGGGGCAGCTGTCAGATTCAGACGCGGACCTTTCTCAAACTGCAAAAATAAAAAAAGCAAAAAACACACACACACACACAAAACGCGGCTCTCCATCAAAGCAATAATGATGCAAATCCAGGTGACAGCGTTAGGACCACGATGACAGCGTAAATAAAACGGTAAGCAAGGCAAATCGTAAAGATATAGTGAAAAATAACGGGGCTAATCCCAGATGTGTGTGGGAAAGTCCTTTAGCCTGATGTTTTTAGCATGTAGCTCACCGTGCTAGCTCTGTCAGCTAGAGGTGACAATAACAGCGGTTTGTTTTTATTGTTTATGTAGATTTCCTTCTGATGCAATGCTGTTATGATGTGGATATGATGCTAACTGCTAATTAGCTGCACTTTCGGGAATATAATGGAAAGCCTGTAAGAATTAGCCACGTCTGCCTTTAGTTAGTTATTAATCTTTTATAGCTGTGGTTACCATCCTTTTTTGTCTTGTGCACCCTCTGGGTTTTTGTCACACCATGAGTTCCCCCTCACTCACACATGTTGATGATACTTCAGTTATTTTTACAGAGACATTTTATACTGAGTAATTCTCTTGCATTTTGTATTTTATATTGAAATTCAACATAATAAAATTAGTAATTTGCCTGCTTTGAAAATAAAAAAATATTACATTATAAACTATTATATTTACCTATTCTATACCATACTTATTTATTTAATTTTATGTTCAAAATAAATAATAATCCTAACCTGATCAGTTCAGTTCAGTTTATTAGCCATTTAGCCATTTGCATTACAAAATAAATTTACTACAAAGGAAAATAAAGTCATCTGAATACCCCTTTGAAACAAGCTATTAAACCTAAAAAATATGTAAAATATATATGTATATAATATCAAATAGTCTCTTCTTTTCATACATCAAGGAAGCACTTTTCTTTGTGTCAGTAGTTTAATATGAAATGATCGCAAATATTTTCTTCTTGTCTTGCAAATACAGTAAATTCTGAAATAATTCCAAGTACCCCCTGCAAAGTGCTAGCGTACCCCTTGGGGTCCCTGTACCCCTGGTTGGGAACCACTGATTTATAGTAAAGATTGTGACTTGACTCCTCTGGTTTTACAGCTGCAATCAGAAATGTTCGACCTGCTCACCTCAACAGATATTATAATGATGAGACTGAAAGATAAAGATGAAAAATGTGACTCTTTTAAGTTTAACACAGGCTCATGGGCGGTATTATTCAGCCCTTAGCTTCAGGACTTTGTGAAGTGTCTTTTAACTTTTATAACTTCTAACAAACATTTTGGATCATTGATAACAAGCTTCTTACACCTCTCGACTGGAGTCTTTGCCTGTTCTTTTCCTGCAAATCCTCTAGCTCAGTGATGTTTGAAGACCTCTGTGCTGCCACTGCCTTCTTTAAATCCAACCAAAGATTTTCAATGGGATTTAAATCTGGAGACTGAGAAGGCCACTGCAGGACATCCCAGGATCTTTTTGTCGTCTTGAAAGATCTTTAATTGATAAATCCTTAAAATGTTTGTGATGTTGACTATTTCTGAATGCAGCTGTATGTCTAAAATCCATTCACTTTTTGTCTCTGATCATCTCTCTTTCTTCATGTAGCCCTTTGCTGAGATTTCCCAGCCGTCTCCCAGGCCCTGTCCCAGTTTCTTCATCAACATGGAGACGGCAAACAGCTACGTATTGATCCATGGGAAGAACATATCCCACAGCACACTGGCAGGGTCTACGACTGGACCACAGATGTCCATCGACAAGCTTTTCCCTGCTCTGCTCGAGTGCTTTGGCATCATCATGTGTGGATACATCGCTGGCAGGTACCATGCAATATACTTTTATACAGGACCATAGTATGATTATGTGTAGACTGTCAGTGTTTGGATAGAAATGCATGTAATTGTCTGGATGTCTTGCAGGGCTGACATCATCACAGAAAGTCAGGCAAAGGGTCTTGGAAACTTTGTGTCCAAGTTTGCTCTTCCAGCTCTGCTCTTTAAAAACATGGTGCTGCTGGATTTTGGAGATGTCGTCTGGGCTTTTCTGTGGAGTGTTCTGGTGGCCAAGGTAAGCAAATCAGAATCTTGCATGCTCATCTCGTACGTTATCCCACAATTTTCATATGATTTTGCAATAATAATATCTATAACAAACAGCATACATTGCAAGTGTAGTGACTATTTGCCCATAACTTTGTCCAAACAAATCAAACTAACTAATTAAATGGCCACTGCGGCACCATCCATGGCTAGGGTTTACGCAGGTCAAATAAAGAAAGGAATGACCATAACAAAAGATGCATTTTGTGTGGGTTTATTCACCATTAACAGCAAACTTTCAGACAGATCATCAGCCTGGTGCCTCCCTGACTCCTGGTAAAAAAAAAAATGCCCTCGGTGCCCTGCAGACCTATCCCACTTGACCTATTCATGCAAAATATATACCTGGTGGCCCAATAGAAATGAAATAATAAACAAAACTAAACAAATAATAACTATACTACCGTATTTTTCGGACTATAAGTCGCTCCGGCGTATAAGTCGCACCAGCCAAAAAATGCATAATTAAGAAGAAAAAAACATATATAAGTCGCACTGGAGTATAAGTCGCATTTTGGGGGAAATTTATTTGATAAAATCCAACACCAAAAACATACATGTCATCTTTATTTATTTATTTTAAAATAAAAATAAAATAGAGAACAACAGGCTGAATAAGTGTATGGAATACTAACGTTACATGACAGACATGCCTGGTAATGTCAGTAACGACGTAACATATTAAGAGTTATTCAGATAACTCTAGCATAAAGAACATGCTAACAAGTTTACCAAACTATCAGTTTCACTCCAAATCACTAAATCCAATGAAATCTTCATCCTCGGTGTCACTTTTAAACAATTCCCTTAACTCGGGAGGTAGACGATGCGCCACTTCCTCTTCTACGTCGCTTAAGTCAGACTCATCGTCAAATGATATAATTATCAACACAGGCCTATGGCGCCATCTTGCGGTTTAGTGTGAAAATTACATGTGAAATGATATAATAATATCATTTCACATGTAATTTTTCACACATAAGTCGCTCCGGATTATAAGTCGCACCCATGGCCAAACTATGAAAAAAACAGCGACTTATAGTCCGAAAAATACGGTAATTTAACAAGAACAAATAATAAATAAATATTAATGCAAAATAAACACAAATTGCACAAAAGAAATTTTAGCAATAAACAAATAATCTTTAACTCATTATAATCCAGAATTAAATTATTAAACTACAAGTAATTCCAACAGCAACAAGTGAAGTCAGCTTTTTTCCCCCCTCAAAACTCAAGTTCCCTGTTGCTCTGAAGCAAATTAGCCAATTATGAAGGCTTTGTATATCCCAACCCTTAAGAAGACAAAAAGATCATAGAATGCCCTGGAGTGGCTTTCTCTGTGTCCAGATTTAAAGCCCATTGAAAATCTGGTATCTAAAGAAGGCAGCTGCAGCACAGAGGCCATCAAACGTCACTGAGCGAGGAGAAGAACGGGTGTGAGAAGCTTGTTAGCAGTGACCCAAAATGTTCGTAAGTTATAAAAGTAAAGGGATGCTCCACAAAGTACTGAAGCTAAGGCACTAAGGAAGCTAAGTTAATGCCCATGGGCCTGTGTTAAAAGAGGCACATTTTTAATTAGAACTTCAAAGTTAAGTCAAAATAACTCATAACAGTAAATAGTTTTTGTTGTTTTATTTTTTGTCATTTATTCTCATTATCTTTCATTCAGATTATTATATTATATATGTCTTTTGAGTTGAGGGGGCTGTACCTTTCTGATTGCAGCTGTAACAGGATCTTCTTTGTCTTTCTGCTTCTGTCTTCAGGTGACAGTGTTTGTGATCGTGTGTGTGCTGACACTGATGGTGGCCAGTCCCGAGAGCCGATACAGCAAGGCCGGGCTATATGCCATCTTTGCCACGCAGAGCAATGACTTCGCTCTGGGATATCCCATAGGTAAGACCAGACCATGTAATAATAACAGCAACTGCTTCATTTACATCTTTTTATTTTTTTATTTTGTTTGTGTAGTTGAAGCCTTGTACCGGAGCACCTACCCAGAATACCTCCAGTACATCTACCTGGTCGCTCCGGTGTCGCTCATGATCCTCAATCCCATCGGCTTTGCTCTGTGTGAGGTACAGAGGTGGAGGCAAGCCAACCATCCAGAGCGCAGCACTTTAGCCATTTTTGGGGTTGTGATCCTTCAGGTAAGTACTAATATTAGGAGATGACACCGTTTATTTTCATTTGTTTTTTGCGTCACTTTCATTTGATTTCACCCCATTTAGGTTTTGAAGAATCCAATAGTGTTCACAGTGATCATAGGGCTTGTGTCCCACTTTGCCCTGGGACAGCAGATCCCAGCGGTGCTCTCAGAGTTTATAGATGGCCTGGCTAATTCTTTTGGAGGAGCTGCCTTGTTTTACCTTGGCCTTACCATGGTAGGTTTTGGCTTTTTGTGGATATACAATACTTGAACGTATGAAATAAGGTGAAAATAAGTTGTTTTTGGTTGCATTTCACGTTACAACCCTTTGGTAGTCAAACTTATGGTAGTCTTGCAGGAAAATGCTAACCTGGAAACAGACTTAAAGCTGACAAATTGACTTAAAAATTAAAATATTTAGCACATGGCAAAAAATATTGAAAGATAATAAGGTTATTTGGGTGTTTCTTTCTTGTGTATCCCAGGTTGGTCAACTTAGAAAACTGACACGAGACACGGGAGTTGCTTTGATTCTTCTCATTACAGCCAAACTGTAAGTGGAGCTGAAAATGAAAAGTGTCTGTCTATAATGAATAACATAAAATATCATATATTGAATTTAATTTTGCGCATCAGCCTTGTGATGCCTTTGGTGTGTAAAGACATGGTTGAGATCCTGGACATGGACGTAAACAGCACCAGCCCGAACCACACCAGCCTTTCCAACTTTGCATTTCTCTATGGAGTCTTCCCAACTGCCCCCAGTGTGGCCATCTATGCAGGACACTACAACATGGAGCTGGAAGTGGTAGGTCTGTTAAGAGATATATAGTTTAGCCCAGATTTATTCAGACCCTGGCTTTGTACAACCAAAAACACACTGCAGCCAAAAAATGGTCAAGTTGAAGTGGGCAAGACCTGAATCATCCCATTGTGAAGACCAGAGTAATGACAATGAGGTCTTTTAACATCAAGGACCTGGTGATCTAAAATCCCAGTGGAAATGGGCAAAAAATGGTAAAAAATTAAACAAAAAACGACAGCTTTGATAGAAAATGAAGGCTTTGCTGCTGATTATTGAGGAAGGGCCTGAATAATTTTGGACATGGACCATTTTGTCAAAATGTTAAAGGTACTATGAGCAGTATATTTTTTTAATACGTAATAAAAATTACCCATGTGTCCTCAGATCAGATGTAAACATGTTTAAATCACATATTAGTTTTACTGATAACAATGCTACAGCTGATTTATTCACAATTAAAACAATATTTTACAAAATGGTACAAAGTTGTTTATGTTTACATTTTAGTTTTGGTTCTTCAATCGTCGGAAAAGGGGAAAGACCTCCATAAATCTCAATAGTATATTCACCATAATGTCTTTGCCACTTTGTTGTGTCATTTCCAGCCAGAACAGATCCATTAACTCTGTAGTTCACTTTAACAAAAAGATTTGGCTGTGTTATGAATAAGTTTGGCCTTAACGGTAATAATCCTGCAAGTATATGTGTTTTTAAATATTAGAGAGATTGAGTGAGTATTTTATTGATAATAATATACATAGAGAGTTGTTTGCTTGTGTTGTAAAAAATTATCTTGGCGATGTTACTGAGGCCTGTTTTAAACCATAACCTACATCCATCAACACATAACTACTAGGACAGCATTTTTGTATAGTCATGTAGCCAAAAATCTTCATCTTCCTTTTTTACGATGTGTGTTTGTGTCCAGGTAACCTCAGGAATGGTCATCTGCACCTTCCTGTCTGCTCCCATCATGTACGTGTCAGCCTGGTTATTAACCATCCCTTTAATGGACCCCACTCCGCTCATCACAGAGCTGGAGAACGTGAGCTTCAACATCAGCATCATCTGCCTCGTAGCACTGGTGAGTATCTCTGCATAGTCCGCTTCATAAAATATCACCTTTAATAATTTAAACTGAATAATTACTAATTTATAAAAGCACCCGTGTCTTTCTTTAGGTGTGGACCATTGCAGTGATGCTTCTGAGCAGAAAGTTTAACAGACTTCCTCATGTATTTGCCTTGAATCTCTTCTTGGCACAGGTCAGTTTTCCAGACAGTTGTTCCTACATTGTGTGGTTGTTGTTGATATGGCTGCACAAATTTAAATAAAAATGGTACTTCCATTCGTCATTGGTTGAAATTTAGAAACCTTTTAATAGGAGAACTTGTGGTCTCTGATAGATACACCCTGACTAAAATATGGAGCCAGCTGCTAATGTTCTTTAGCCAAGCACTGACAATAATCTCCTGTAGTCAGCTAATTGCCATTTGAAACTATTATTTTGTTTATTCACAATTTGTTTTTGGGTGGCTAATGCTAATTCATACATTTAAAGGAGTTATAAGCAGTATATATTTTTTATATTTCCTAAAAAAACAGACCCAAGATATGAGGTAAACATGTTTAAATCAAATATTACTTTAACTGATAACAATGGTACTACTAATTTATTCACACACACAAAAAAATGGTGCATCCATGTGGTCCTTGGAAACTTGGGAAAATGTTTTTCCGAGTTAAAAGATGCACATGAACGCCTGCACCAGACGGAAAAAGAACTCAGGAACTTCATGGGCAGAGTAGAAAAGTAGCTTTAGTGGGGTTTTAGTAGATTTATTAATTTACGTTTTATAGCTCTTTGCTAATAATTTGAGTTCACAATAAGCTGTCGTTCGCATAGAAGTAACAAAATGGCATTAGTATTGATTTCATTTTTAAAATATACTTTAGGTTGAATCAACTAAACGCCAAAAATACACCTCAAAGAAAAAGAAGTAAGAAAATATAGCTGAATGGAAATCTTCCATTGAGAAGACTGAGTGTTGAGGGAACAAGCCCGAAAAAAATCCTCTGTGTGTTCCCTGACCTCTGGCTTTACAAATTAAGTCCTGGGTAAGATACTGAGCTAACAGTAGGCTAGTCATATTTCTAGTTAAATTAAAGTGTAATTCTGTGTGTGGCATCAGTTTTATTAAATAAAAATGGTCTTGTGATATTCATATTTTATAAAACAGCAAGACCCTAAAATTTTGCTTTATTTATTCCAGCATAGTAGTTTTTTTTTTCGCTTATGTAGCTGAGCTTTTAAGGTAAAATCTCCTATACTCCTGCAGAGTGGCAAGCATTTTAAGCAGAATTTAATAGAATTGTGCTTTACCAAATCCAACAGTCCTCTTATTTCCTCTCCACAGTTCCTGGTCTGTGTCAGTATGATCCTGTGGTACTTCCTCGTCAGACAGGAGGATAATCTGGTTGGTAAAATAATCGCATTCACTCTGCTGTACGGCTCTCTCTACAGCACCTACATCTGGACAGGTGAGCTACCTGAGAACTAACAGTGCAGTAAAAATCCAGTTATGTAGAACTGTGCTGGATTGTAACAGACTGTGTGCTGTGGTTTCAGGTCTGATTCCTCTGTGCTTGGCCTTGACAAACAGAGATGACCTTCTAAGGCTGAGGCCAGGGGTCTTCATGGTCCTGGGCTGGGGGTATGTAAACACAGATTATTAGAGGTCAGGATACTCCTAAATTTGGTTTGTTTTATTTGGACATAAAAATATAATGTCAACACCAAACAAAATCAAGTAATCATAAGACAAATTAGGGGTGAAAAAGGATATTAGAAGGAAATGCTGAATGAATTTGAAGAAGAGAGTACTTATTTAATCCCACACCTTTTCCATAAATCCCTGTTTCTGGTTGTTGATGCAGAGTTCCCTTCCTGATGGTGGGATGTCTTCTGGTCGTTGGAGAGAGGACAGATTCCATAGACCCTGCCTTCTTCTATGGAAGAGCTCAGGTTAGTGAACATCTCTGATTTCTCCTTTGTCTTTATTTCTTTTCTTTCATTATTTAAAACAACAGTAGCTGAAAACCCAAACCTCTCCCACAACGTAGCAGCTGGCTAAGTCACCACATTTACCAATACAATACAAATACATTAAATCCAACAAAATTAAATTAAAGCTAACCTCATTAATCCCCAAGGGAAAATTTGGTTGTTAGGCCTCTTCAGATGAATGGTTCAGACTTTGAGGGGTTCATCAGGGGTTCATGAGGGGTCAGACCAACTTAATCCTAACCTGGCGACCCAGCCTTCCCAGCCTGCTCTTTGTAAGCAGGACGGTCTGGTTCCTCACTCGGAGGGAAGCGTTTCTCTCTGGTCAATTTGGAGCTGGTCTATCACAGCCGTTTATCTGCAGCGTGTCTTATAAATGCGGAAGCTAACCAAAGTTGCGCTGGTTACCCAGCTAATTTAATAACTTTTCTCACCTGATGAACAGCGTTTAGTGCTTTTCTTCGTCACCTGTTGATCCTGGTGAAGTTGTTCAGTCGTCTGTGGGATTTTTTTTCTTCATCTTGATGCCATTTTAACAACAGTAAAGTCCCGTGGACATCCGACATAACCACATTCAAACAAACCCACTTTTTCCACAAGTCTTTGTACAACTGGTTTCTGCTGCTGTCCCTGTTCAGAAATAAGCTGTTCATAATACGCCATATTCTGGTGTTTTATGGAAAAACCAGCAAGAATCAGCCATGTTTGTTTAGGATACAGGTCAGCATTGCACTGCTTACATCCTGCCCTTCGTTCCTCTGATGGGTTACTCCACCTGTATGTAATCCTTCAATTACTTCCATTCTGTGAAAAAATGTTATAAAATCTGTGCATGTTTCCCTTTGCTTCTCTTGTCCCACAGATAATCTGTACTGCAGTGGTATTAGCAGTCAGTCTCCTACTGGGTGCAGTCTCTCTGATGGGTCTGAGCCAAGGCGAGCGGGAGCAGAGTGGGTACCAGGCCCTCAGTAGAGCAGGTGTAACTGGCATCAACGATGACTTGCGGCCCTCTGGTGGTGTGGAGGAGGAACAGCAGCAGCACTCACAGGTGGCCAACTCTCCGTCCCTCAGCATCAACTCAGGTACAGCGCTCTTAGGTTATTCTCAATGTGAAAACTATGAACGTGTATGTAAATGCAAATATTTCTGTTAATTGTGATTTCAGATGTGCACAACTGCTCTCCGCCTCTGTCCATGCCCGACATGATCGCCAGCACACAGAGGGAACACTTAAACAACTTGGGTACATTATTCCATTTGTGATATTTATTTTCATCAGCCTGGCCTGTCATGTCAATTCCTTTTTATACAAAGATTAAGTTTGGGTTACTTCTCTCTAGGTTGGGTTTCCATTCGGTGAAACAAATAAAAAAAAAATTTCTTTATTGGCTAGACAATAGTGTTGTAGTCAAGTCCATGCTAAATGAGACCAAGACCAGTCCGAGACCAGAGTGAACTGAGACCTAGTCATGACTGAGACTTTTAAGGACAGTTGAGTTGAGCTCAAGACCAAGGCAAACCAAGACCAGGTTGAGACCAAACCCTGTGAACTAAGACTAAATCACAGGGAAAGGTAAAAAAAAAAAAAGTGGTTCAGATACATTATTGATCTTTTTAATGATTTAATGCCAACAGACATTTTCCTGGTTCTTCTTATGCTGAAAACAAATGACTTATAAAATTATACATATTAAAAGTATAGTATTATTCGATAATGTATGGCTTTAAAAAAATCTCTGAGACCACCCCATCCGAGATCAAGACAAGACCAAGATTGTAAAAAATGGTATCAAGACCAAGACCAGTTTTGGGCAATAGAAGTGACAGGAAATCATGGATGAGAGAGCAGGGAGAGACATTCAGCAAAGTGTCGGAGTCCGGACTCGGACCCATGACGCCGAGGCAGGCTGTAGTTGCCCTGTATGCGCTGCAGCTTTACCACAGAGCCATAAGGTGGTGCTGGCCAGGCTAGATTTACATTTTATTGACACAGTTTAGAGCACAGTCAAACCTACAGACCCTATATAAATGTGAATATAACAATGCTGTTAATGACTAATATTTTCGCTTTTTCAGGCCATGTTGGAGCACAGTTTGATGGACAGCCTCCCTCCTTATCAGAGCAGCCCCTGAACCTGCCTCCCCCTGGACCTCCTCCAGATGAGAAACAGACTGTCAGACATGTGCTCCTCTGTCTGCTGCTCATAGTCAGCCTGCTGGCAGTAAGGATAAACAACCTAATCATATGTGCTATTATAGTTTAACTCTATATATAAAGGGCGCTGTGCAATCTGTGTAGAACCTGTCGAGCTGTCTGTGGTGGCTGTTTAACAAAGATCCTGGAAGACTTTACCTGGAGCTGCAGTTTTTCTGTGCTGTGGCCAACTATGGACAGGTACAACTGACTTTCCCATATACCTTTAGTTTACTGTGTGCCAAATACATTATACTGAATATTTAATGCAACATGTATTTTCAGGGTTTTCTGTCATTTGGGATCTTTGGCCTGGACAGACATCTCATCATTCTGCCATTTAAAAAGAGGTAGAGGCTTATTTGTTGTTGTTATTGTTGTTTTTATGTGTAATGTTTACTTTGACATCCAGTCTGTCTTCTGCTGATGCCATGAAAGACTGCTACACACACTATTTGAGCTTTTGTAACTAATACTTTGCTTGAACAGGATTTGACTTTCTAAACTCCACTTTAATCTTTCAGTTGGACACTAACTCTGGGACAAATAGTGATCTGATTTCACCATCATAATTCGTCTCAGTTGCTGGGTCTATGCCCAGTAGATTTTCAAATTTCGTCGATTTTGGATGCGTTGGTGTTAAACAAAAGTTGTTTCTGCAGTTGATCATTTTCCATTCTGCAGATGTGAGCCAGATATTTTAGTTGTTGTTCATAGCAGGTTAGTGGTATCTTTATCTTTATTTATTTTTGCACAATATAAAATTACCATATACATTTACAAAACAGTATAAGTGCAGGGAAGAGGCAAAAAACCCAAGAGGGCTGCGCCTTATAATACATACAAAAATTACATACAATTAAAATTACAACAACTAGTAAGCATACTTTATAAATAGAATAAAACAACCAAAAGTAAAAAAAAAATCAACAAGAATTAACCAAAAACTCTCTTAAATATTTTTTAAAAGACATTAGTGATGTGTCAATTTTAACTAGATGGGAAAATTCACTCCGCAATTTACAGCCTCTATATCTTAAGCAAAACTGGGCTCTGGTTGTTACTGATTTTGGCAAATGGAAATTTAGATTTTGACGTGTATTGAAACAACAAACCTCTGAATTAGTTTTAAAATAAAATGTAAAATGCTCAGGTATAGTACTTTGATTAAACCTGACTTTGTGCATAAAAATACAAATCTGATAAACAAATATCATAAATATTAAGAATCTTAAGTTTGTAAAATAGATTAACAGATGATGTCAGTGGTTTAGATTGGGTCTTTGTCTTTCTCTGTAAGTCAGCGTTTGACATCTTGTAGCTCCAGTCTACTTCTCCTTCAGCAATGTTGTTTTGGGGATTTGGGGCATTCTTTCATTTGTAACCTCTCTTGATCATTTTCCTTAAAAGCCCATGCCAGATTACTTTCAGTTTGTTGATATCACTACTCAACATTTTTCACGCTTGTACACTATACAAAAGGCGGGATCGAACGGATGTTATTACCTGCTGAGGATGCAGAAGGGCTCCTCCAACAACTCTCTAGCCACTACGCCAAGGGACACTTTCTCACCGAGGATTATGCACCGTTTTAATTTTTCTTGTTTGATAACACTTGTGGGATGTTACTTTTCCACTCTGTTAATGCTGCTCTTACTCTGCCATAAAATTTCCCCATTGTGAGACAAGGTTTTCTTATGTTCTTATATATATCCTTGTAGCATCTTTTATGTTCATTTCTTGACATAAAAACATTAACATAAAAGCAAATCCTACATGTTTTTCCAGACATGACCAAGTTGTGAATTTTGGATCCCCTTAGGGAAAATAAACCACCCCCACACATTTGTAATGAGCTTATACAATAAAAAACGTCACTTGTCTGAGGTAAATATGAGGGAAATATGTTGTTAAGTTATGTTAAGGATTGGAAATGGGATCCTTTTTATAGAATAAACCCAGTGTTAGTGACAGTAACGCTGCTCCTGTGGGCAGTAATCATGTATTTCATGTGTTTTGTGTATCAGGCTGCTGGCCTTGTGGCAGGGCAGAGACAGCGCCGACCTGAGCCCCTCTGGTGTCCCGGAGGAGGTGCGCCTCACCTGTACTCAGTTTGTCCGCTACCACAAAGACCAGTGTGTCCAGGACATCGTGCACACTCAGAGGTATGTAAGCACCACTTGCCTTTACTAAACCCTTCCTCAGTTGGTTTTTGGGCTGCAGCCTTTAATCCACAGCTGTTACCTTCACACTCATCTGGATTTTAAAGACTTTGGGCTGCTGTACTTTACTTTATACTCTTAACAGCACGGTCTTACCCTTTTATTAACCTTCTGCTTCTTTTGCTTTCCTTTTGGCTGGGAACTTTCTCCTGTCCTGTCTCTGTCGCCCTCTAGTGGTGGTTCAGGGGACAGTGTGGCTGCTTCGACTGGTGAATCCTTCCTCTGATAATGACAGGTTTATGAGCGGGCCAGAGGAGGCGCTCGGGGACGCGGCGCAGAATTTTGAGGTCCTCAGTACGTCCCACAATCCACCTACGACACAAGAGGTTCACCTTTCACCCCCCTCCCACCCGTCGAGTGTATTCAAGGGCCGCGACCTAGTGGACTGGCTGGTTGAACGCGGTTTATGCACGGGCAGAGGAGACGCACAGCTCTACGGCAGGTGTCTTCAGCAGGGAGGAGTGCTGGATCACGTTACGGGACAGCACAGCTTTCAGGACGAGGCCACGCTGCTGTACTACTTCACCAACGGGAGGCAGAGGTGGACAGAAACGGGACAGTCCCAGGATGCATGAGGGGGCATGCGAGAACAGAGGATGGAAATGGATTCGACAAAAACAGCTGGTAACATTTAGTTGGAGCAGTGTATTCAGACGCCATTGTCAGACTCTAATTCATCTTATTATGAGCCGATGAGCCGCATTGAGAATTTACAAGTGGATTAATCAAATAATTACATTTTATCTACGTACCCTTTAAACTTTATAAGACTCCTAAAGGTGGATGAATTTTAGTCATACATTTGAATATATTAAGGAGCCCAAATAGTGAATAACAGTTATAGTATATTCAGAAATACAATTTAATCTGTGTACCACCTAACATTAGCCATAAGGCCCTGTAAAGTTGCAGATATTTAGTCACATGTTTTATTTTAAGTTGTCCAAAGAGTTAAAGCGGAACTCAGTAACTTTTCTACCTTAAATAAACAGTTTTGCAGTACTTGTGATGGTCAGATGAGTTGTTGTGGGGTTAAAGAAGTGTCTGGTGTCACCCCTTGCTGAAACGACACAACAACACAACAACAACAACACAAAATGACAAAACAACAGGCTAGCAATGGCTTTATTTCTTGATTTTTGTAATGGCAGAGGGGTCATATAGAAGTCAATTGGACGTTTTCTTCTGTGGAATACTCAGAAGTCCAGTGGACTCGTTGTTTGGCGAACCGTGATGTGCCACTTTCTTACGAGACTCAAGACTTCTGTGACTTCCAGGTCGCTTTATTCACCCCACAACAACTGATTTACCCACCACACGGACTCCAAAAAAAGTTAATTTAAAGTAAAAAAGTTACTGAGTTCTGCTTTAACCACATAGGGAACAATACACTCCACAGGAACCAAAAGCTGACACCTTACCAAAGTTGAACAGTAGGCTTATTTTGCATCTTAATTGAACCTGGCAACAGAGCTGAAGAATAAAATCTCTGTTATTCCAACATTTTTTTTATTTATTATTTTAGTGCAATCTGAGTTAAAGCAAACAAATAAAATGTAGTTTAGAGAAATCTAATTAAAGGGGAACAATGTAACCTTACACTAGTTAAAGGGTGAATAAAGCCCCCTGCAGCCCTCTCGGTGTATCTTGGCAAAAAAAAAAAAAAACAGTTGCAAGATTGGGAGACCTGTTGACCCTGAAGTCTCGGGTTCACGACACGTCTCGGTTAGCAGTAACAACAAACCAGCGATGGCTTTATTTCTTGGTTTTTGGTCATGGCAAAGTGGGTAAAAGGCAGAGGAAACCTTTTGTACAAATATGAGGAGAAGCAGAGCAAAGAAAGGAAGTCAACCTAACTCATGAGTACTTATTAGGCTGAACAATATGGAGAAAACATGCAATATTTGATAACTATGTTGAAAATTGCAATAACGATATTATTGCGATATCTGAAAATAGAGAATGGTAAGTTAAATTCACTGCATTTCACAAAAGTGTAAGTTCCTGTATTTACAAGTCAAAACAGCGACAAAATCAAAACTTAACACAGACTAAACCAGGAATAAAACAAGGCTAAGCTGTAACTAAATTAATTAAATTACCACTAAAACTGGACTTTTTAAACATTTTTATTTAGTCACAACACATGTTCTTTTAAGGCTCTGGTGGAAAATGATTCTTCAGTGTAAATCTCTGTCAGATGGAAGGCCACAGCGTTATTGCGATATATTTAGATTCTTGCGACACGGATATTGCTTTTGCTGATATACATACATATAACAATAATTTTGCGATATATTGTGCAGCCCTACTTATGATAATGCTTTAATCTGAAATGTACTGGGAGCTCCGTAAAGAATAAATGTGACCAAAACATCGAAGAAATGAGCCAAGTTACATTGTTCTTCTTTACTGTTTAGATGCTGCTAACAGAGCTTAAAGCAGCTGTTAAATAAAAGCTCATTGCTAATTTACATTTACCAACAAGTGGCCAGTGCATCCACACTTCTACTACTGATTTTATTTTTTTCCTAGGAGAATTTTATTTTAATATTTCCAGGCTAAGAAATATTTACAAGATGTGATTTTAAAAGGCCAGTTGAAAGCCATTACTTCCTCTTCTTACTACTGTACTCCAGCTCTTTTAGCTCCTTACCATGTCTCAAATTTCAAGTTGTAATATTGTTTTAAGTTACCATTTTTGTATTCACTTGTTATTGTATTGTTTATTTGTATTAATATGTTGTGATAAGTATTTTGAAGTATTGCCGTTTCAATGTGATGTTGATTTTTTTCTTTAATTACGTTTACATGCACCAATCTGAGCCTATTCGTTAGTCCGTTACAATTTGCCATATTCTCTACTAACACTACTAGAAGTGGTTTTGAAAGCGGAAAGCCAAATGTTTTATGCTATTTTTATTTTTGATTTTGCACGTGACGACTTCAACTCTATAACTGCATGACTTGAAGCAGCACAGACGGCTGCTCGGCACATTTGCACTGACTGAAAACAAAAAAAACAAAACTGGTACACTTCACGTTATCGCGCGGACTAATGGAGACGTACGTATTTGGTGAGAGAGGGTGCAGCTTTTATCGTTTGCTGCTGTTTTACTGTCCGTCTGTGATTGTGTGTAAATTGTACTTTTTATGAATTTGTTCAGTCAGGTGGAAAATAAGCACAAGCGGCCTCTGCAATTTGAGATGAGTGCACAGTGGATGCATGTGCCTGAGAACTCACTCCCAGATGATGTTCTTATGAGATTTTTAATGGTAATGTTTACAGCACAACGTGTGTCAGTATGCTGTTTATGTCGTAGAGCTTTTAAAGGTGCAGTGTGTAAAAAATAAAAATAAATACTATGGGCCAGATCTAACAAGAAGATAAATAGACTGTGTAGTTAAAACAAATACCGTCTGCTATTGCGTGTTTCTCAAATCTAAAATCTGTAAAGTTGCTCCTAGCATTGTTTCCATAGAAGCTAGCCAATATTTCTAATTTCAGCGACTAATAAGTGAGAGCACTGCTGGATGAAAAGCTCATTCATGTTTTCTGGTTGATGTTTGAAGGTGCTGATGCTTCCTAGCTCTAACTTTAAGACTCATCTTAATGTTCTTTAGGGAACATAGACCCTGGGGAACATTGCGCATTCTGATAAGTCCTGGTGTTCCCTAACTTTAATGTTCATCCAGGAACATAGGTTTTGGAGAACAGAGGCACTGGGGAACATAGGTACTGGAGAATGTAGGTACTTGCGCATTCTGGGAAGTTCTGCTGCTCCCTAACCTTAACCCTAATGTTAATGTTCTTTGGGGAACATAGGAACCGGGGAACATGGGTACTGGGGAACATAGCCTAGGTACTTGCACATTCTGGAAAATCCTTTTGTTCCCTAACACTTATCTTAATGTTCTTCCAGGAACATAGGCATCGGAGAACATAAGTGACGGGGAACATAGGTAGTGCAGAACATAGTTACTGGAGAACATATTTACCAGCGAACATAGGTACTGGGGAACATAGTTACCGGGGAACATAGTTACTGGGGAACATGGTTCCCGGGGAACATAGTTACTGGGGAACATGGTTACCGGGGAACATAGTTACCGGGGAACATAGTTACTGGGGAACATGGTTCCCGGAGAACATAGTTACTGGGGAACATGGTTACCGGGGAACATAGTTAATGGGGAACATAGTTACTGGGGAACATAGTTACTGGGGAACATGGTTACCAGCGAACATAGGTACTGGGGAACATAGTTATTGCAGAACATGGTTACTGGGAAACATAGTTACTGGGGAACATAGTCACTGGGGAACATAGTTACTGGGGAACATAGTTACTGGGGAACATAGTTACTGGGGAACATAGTTACTGGGGAACATGGGTCCTGGAAAATGTAGGTAATTGCACATTCTGGTAACCCTATCCCTAACCTTACCCATGATGTTCTTCGGGGAACATAGGCACTGGGGAACATAGGTCATTTCGCATTCTTGTAACTCCTGATGCTCCCTAATCCTATCCCTAACTTTAACCCTCATCTTGATGCTCTTTGGGGAACATAGGTCCTAGGGAACATAGTGCTGACCCCATTCAGTCACAACACATCCCTGCAAGGCCACTGTAGGAAGAAACTACACAGTGCACCTTTAAATTCTGTCTTCCACTCTTTCTTGCAGTTGTAACCTGGCAGATATGTTCTGTGTCTGAAGATAATGACGTACACACAGCTTGTTTTATGAATGTGCTTATGTTTCCATCTTCCATTGACTGACGTGTTTGAGTTTACACTGTATTTTTGGTTGTTTTAATGAGTTTTAAGGAGTGACTGTTTCTGTTTGAGTTGAATGAGTTTGTTTTAAGCCAATATTGCTATGTGACCTTAATAAAGACACTAATAAACTTTCAAGTTTAAAGTGTTGCCTGAAGTGATTCTTAAACGTTTCACTCTAAAAGTGCCACCGCAGAAAATATCTGGCTTTACAAGAACTGTGTTTACTCGACTAAAATGAGCCTAAATCAGGGCTAACCCAGATCTAAGCCAAGTGATAATATAGAGATTTACAGAACAGTGAATTACTAAATAAAGACCAGAACTAAACCAGGACTAAACCAGTGCTAAACTAAAACAAAAGCAGGACTAAACTAAGACTCAACCAGGGCTAAACCAGAACTAAACCAGGGCTAAACCAGAACTAAACCAGGACTAAACCAGAACTAAACCAGGACAATACTAGGACTCAACCAGGACTACGTAAACCATTACAAAACCAGAACTAAACCAAGACTAAACCAGGACTAAACTAAGACAAAACCAGGATAAAAAAAAAGGAACAATCTAGGACTCAACCAGGGCTAAACCAGAACTAAACCAGGACTAAACTAAGACAAAACCAGGAATAAACTAGGACTCATCCAGAACTAAACTAGGAATAAACCAGGGTTAAACCGGATCTAAATTAGGACAAAACCAGTAATAAACAAGAAATAAATCAAGATGAATACAGGACTACGTAAACCAGAGCAAAATCAGTGATACAATAAATACACTGTACATGTACAAAATTATTTATTTTTGGTCAAAAAGTAAAACTTTGTTCTCTAGACCAACAAGCAAACAGTTACTTGCAGAAATACAAGTAGACTTGTTAATAAAACATTTTAGTGAAAGTAACCGCACTCCATAAATTACTAAATACTTTTTCATTTTCAAAATTTAACATTTACAAAAACGTAATTCTAGTTGAATGCTTAAAGGTACTGTAATACTGGTTTAAAAACAGTACTGCAGTCTAAATCAAAACGATGTCTGATTGGACGATCGGCAATGCATGAAGTTTAAAACCAAAACCAAAATGTAAACAACAAACAACTTGACCATTATGTAAAATATTTCTTTACTTAAATAAATTGTACCATTGTTATCAGTAAAACTTATATTTGATTTAAACATGTTTACATCATATCTGGGGACATGTGGGTCATTTTTATGAAGTATTAAAAAATATACTGCTCGTAGCACCTTTAATGTGACCTACAGTATTTCAACACATACAGATACAGGACAAGTTGCTTAACAAAGCTGTTTAAGACTAGCCTTAGTTATACGTTACATATAAACCCTGAAGCAGAGGTGGGTAGTAATGAGTTATACTTACACTTTTCCATTACATTGTACTTCTAAGAGTAGTTTTAGTGCAACATACTTTTTACTTTTTGAAGTATTTTGAAGTAACAATACTTTCACTTGAGTACAATAACAGAATTATCTCATTATTTTACGTTTTTTCAGATTACGTCAAAACTAAAACTAAAATAAATCAGATTATATCCTAAACAGTTAGTCTTTTTTTCACTGCATACTTTTTTACTCTGACTTGAATATTATTTTGAAGAAACGATACTCTTAACTGAGTACTATTTTTGGCTACTCCATCCCCCTCTGCCCCTAAGTACATGCTACATAAGAGGGTACTTTATAGGTAAGTGCTTGAGTACTTATATGTAAATCATATGTACAGCAAAACCTTCTGAACATTAAAGCAGAGCATTATTGTGAGTGAGTATTGCCCAACAGCAGCTCATGACTTTTACAGTTCACTGTGAGGAACAGGTCTTCTGCAGCATTTAAGGGACTTCAGAAAACTGGTGATAAAATCTACTCTAATAAAGCTTATTAATCAAACCAGCGCTTTAGATAAAATACTGAACTTTCACCAGTCCGTTATTAAGACACATGTGAGCACATTTATAAACAAAAGCAAAAAAAAAAAGTGTACAAAAGACACGGAGCACCACTCTCTCAAAAAGTTACAACATACAAACAGATTGAGAGCTCGTAATGAGGCACATGTACTTAAGGCACACTGTGTCTTTCCTTTGATCATGGTATTACTAACCTTATAAAACTCAGATGAGGTTTAATTTTTTCAGTGATGACTTCTGTTATCATTAGTTTTCCTCAAATACAAAGGAGTAGTGCATCTTTAAGGCAGACTTCTGAAATCCAGAGCAGCGTGGACAGATGTGACAAAAGTTTCATGTCCAGTCCTTTCATTTAACTCTTCTGGGATCCTAAAGTCACCGTCTCTTGCGGTCCCTGGTGAATTCGGCCTCAGTGGCCCCGTTACAGTCCAGGTCGTCCACCTTCAGGTGCCCCTTGCTGTAGCGTTTGATGAGGGCCCCCGGGAGCAGGGCCATCAGAGCGATGGCCAGCAGCTGAGCCAGAGTGCCCCAGGAGAAGATGTCGTCCAGAGAGGAGATCTGGGACAGGATGGAGCCCGTACGCACACAGATGAAGTTGTATGGGATCAGCCCTGGAGGAGACAGTGCAGTTTTCAGACAGCACATATTTGTTTATGATATGTCTGACTCTAACTGAATCGCAACAAAAGGTTTAAAAGGAAGTCATCTTGGTTGGACTTGGTTTTTAAAGCTGAAGATGTTTCACCCAGAGAGCTGCGTTATGTGCTTCTAGGAGGAAGGAGGAGTTTTTGACCTGAAACTAACGGCCTGGCTAAAGAAACGCAACCCCCAAATTCACATTTACACAAAAACGCTGAAGTGTGAAGAAAACTAAAGTAAACTGTAGTACCTGTGTTTGTCCAGCAAAGGCGCTGTGGGCCCCACAAATGCTACACCAGTGTTTCCCAATCTTTTTTGTCTCATGGACCCCCTGGCATTTTTGGTAATATCATTAGTACTCGATCATGATCCTTCAACATGATATTTTTACATTCTTTATTGTATATGCTAAATCTCCTGTATTTTTTCTGTTAAACTCAAATTTTACTTAAAAATAAAACGTTCAAATTAAACAAAAATTTTAATTCTCCTTACTGTATGAAATTCTATTATATTTACCAATTTTACTGAATAGATTATGTTCAAAATAAACTTAAAAATAATGTTTAAATAATTCCCCTTGATACAAACTATTACACCTAAAAAAAAGTAACAAATTATAATATTAATAAACAGATAATATTTTTTAGCAGTTTTACCTCCTTTTTATTAGTCAACACTTAAGCATGCTTGTCTTTCATAGTTTCAACAGTTCAAAATTAAACTAATGCAAATATTTTCTTAACATTTTCTCAATAAATTATCAAGTAATCCTAAGTACCCCCTTCAAAACATGCTCGTGTACTCCAAGGGTCCCCGTACCCCTGGTTGGGAAACACTGCTCTACACCACACAGTGAGTAAACAGCAGAGAAAGTGATAGCTCTGCTCTGCAACTTCACAACTACTGTAGGACTTTGTGGGTTTCTGAAGCCATTATCATAAAGTCTTCAGTAAAAGTCAGTACTCGTACAGATTTTATTTTAGGAGAAGTTAAAAGGCTTCAGTGGTTTTGTGGACGTTAGAAGTCCTTTGTCCTCTGCTGGAGTGAGTGGGACAGTCTTGATCTTTCTGCTGGTAACATCCTATTTCAGACCTTAATTTAGATCTGGTTTAGTGCTGATTTAGGCAAGGTTTAGACCTGATTTAGTCCTAGTTTAGATCTAGTTTACCGTATTTTCCACACTATAAGGCGCATCGGATTATAAGGCACACCTTCAATTAATGGCCTATTTTAAAACTGTTTTCATATATTGGGCGCACCGCATTATAAGGCGCATCCACTAGATGGCGCTGCGCTAAAGGGAATGTAGATAAAACAGTCAGATAAGTCAGTCAGTCAAACTTTATTAATAGAATACAAACCAGCGTTCTTACAACTCCCTCGTTGAAAACTAGGGATGCACCGATACCACTTTTTTTCAAACCAATACGAGTACGAGTACTTCCATTTGAGTACGTACCGATACGAGTACTTATATAGGGGTAACTTTATAGTTTATACAGTCACAACACTTTTCTCATTCATCCCATACCGTGTCGTCTTTTTGCCGTCTATCCCCGCTCTGCGATGCTAAGTTATTTTTACAACAGAGTGGTTTGAACACAACTAACCATGGCTAAAATTTGCTGAATATGGACATGTTATACCTCATTTTAAAGCTTAGATTCTCCTCTATTCAGTCGCTAAAATAATTTTAAAGACAGATTGAGCATCTGCGCATCACCTGCGGAGACTCGCGATTACATACAGGAGCTAACACAATTAGCAACGGTACTTCTTATGTTTTATCAGACAACAACTGCTTCAGACTCCACGCTTATATCATTTTTGGGACAACTAGGACAACAAAAGGACAACTGCTTAAGTTTTAGGACTCACGTATGATTTGGGATGTCTGGTTGTGCTTTTAAAATCTGTCACTTCGGCGACGCCCCCTGAATACGGTAGCTATAATTAACCAACATTGATCCATATATAAGGCGCATTGGATTATAAGGCGCACTGTCGGTTTTTGAGAAAATTAAAGGCTTTTAGGTGCGCCTTATAGTGCGGAAAATACGGTAATCCTGATTTAAATCTAGTATTGTCCTGGTTTAGGTCTAATAAAGCCTTAAACCTTTATCGCCAAATTAACGCATATGTTTTTGTAATATTGCGCACTGTAGCCCTGAAGCCAGTGCACTCTAAAATAATGCATTGTTTTATATAAAATAGCTGCTTTGAGATTTCTGGTGGCATCTTCAGTTGCCCAAGACATTTATCACAGACTTATCATAAAATGCAGTTTCACTTTATCACTGCCAGCGAATAGTACTGCGAGTAATGTGAAGCTGAGGGCTCACCTATGAAGACAGAGGAGAAGAAAATGGGCATAGGGACGCTGAGGACAGGACAGGTGATGTTAAGGAACCAGTTAGGAGTCATGGGGAAGAAACGGAGGAAGAGGAGAAAGAAGAAGAGGCTGCTGCGGTTCTCCTCCACCTGAAGCAGACGAGCCAGCACAGAGCGGGAGGAAATAGAGAGATAAAGTGGAAATGAGAAGCTGTGAGGTGAGACGAGGATGATTTTGGAAAGAGTCGTACCTTCCTCTGCAGCAGGGCCACTTTGTCTGGAAAGAGCTGCACCACGTAGCGTTTCCCGAAGGCGGCGGAGAGCAGGTAACAGAACGTGGAGCCGATGGTGGTGAGGAGACAGGCCAGGAGCAGACCCTCCCAGGGGCCGAATATGGCCCCGGCCAACATGTTCTGAGGGACAGACACGCAGAAATACTAAATGATTCAGTGCAAAAATAAATCTTTGTCTGGTTAATAATAACAGCAGATATGCAGTTCATTGTTTTGACTTTATTCTTTTTGGCATTTTCTTTCTTTTTCAAAATGTAGGGGGCGCTCCGTAGAGAAAAATGCAACCAAAACAGAGAAGAATGAGCAAAGTAACATGGTTCCACTTTAAGATGTACCGTATTTTCCAGACTATAAGTCGCTCTGGAGTATAAGTCACACTAGCAAAAAATGCAAAATGAAGAAGAAAAAATGTATATAAGTCGCACTGGACTATAAGTCACATTTTTGGAGAAATTTATTTTACAAAATCTGACACCAAGAACAGACATTTCATCTTGAAAGGCAAGTTATAGTAATAATAGAATAGAGAACAACAGCTGAATAGGTGTGCGCTATGCTAACGTTACACATTGATGGTTATTCAGCTACATGAAGCATAAACAACGAACTGAATAGGTGTCTCGTATGTTAACGTAATATATTAACAGTTATTCATATAACTATAGCATAAAGAACATAATATAACAAGTTCACCAAACTCACCATCTCACTCCTAATCACTAAATCCTTTAAATTCTTCATCCTCGGTGTCGCTTCTGAACAACTCTGCCAACTTTATAGCCTAAGTTGTTAGTGGTAATGTTTACATTTTAAATTGTCAGTGGTACAGGTGCAGCAGATGCTGGTACACAAGCCTAGAGCGCCCTCTAACCAACACCTGAAATATTTTAATATATAAGTCACACCTGAGTATACGTCGCACCCCTCGCCAGACTATGAAAAAAGGTGCCACTTATAGTCCAGAAAATACGGTACGTGTATTCTTTGTAAGTTTTTAGTGACTGACCAGAAAGGAGGATCCTGGTATGGCGAAGGACTGTTTGTAGAGGTAGGCGGAACAGAAGAGCAGCAGCACATATCCATGGTGTTCTCTCTTATAGAACTTCAACATGGCCGCCATCTCCTTCAGCTCATCCAGGTCTGACGGGAACTTCAGCCTAAGAGAAAGAAAAAGCATTACGTCTGTATGAGCACATCTAGTTTTTACAGAGCTCAGGAGGGGACATCGTGAAAGAAAAAAAAGACAGAAACATGTCTAAAAAGTTTAAACTGTAGCACAGAGAAAATGATCTCACAAAACTTTTCTCAGGATCTCGCAAAACTTTTCTCAGGATCTCGCAAAACTATTTCTGGATCTCGAAACAGTTTCTCGGAGTCTTGCAAAACCTTTCTTACAATCTCGTAAAACTTTCTCAAAATCTTGCAATAGTTTCTTGGACTCTCACAAAATTTCTCAGGATCTCGCAAAACTTTTCTCGGGATCTCACAAAACTTTTATAAGAATCTCACAAAACATTTCTTAGGATCTCAGCAAAACTTTTTTCAGGATCTCCCAAAACTCCCCCCAGGAACTTGCAATAGTTTCTCAGGATTTTGACTTTTTTCCCCTCTCATCTTTTATTTTTCAGCCATGTGGCTCCACAGGTTTATGAATGCAGGCTTGTCATACATTAAGTGATTTAATAGCTAGTGTTTATTTTAGTTTATTTTTCTAACAAAGGTGTTTCCGTCTTAAGATAGTAAGAAGATAAGTTCGATTGACGCTTAAAAATAGCAGTGGAGCAAGAAAAGCAAACCACTCCTTACGACACACACTCACTCTCACTCACGCACACAAAAAAAATCCCCCGCTGAAACTCAAGATGACACTTTCTTGGGGCACCTGCTCTGACATTCAGCATTCCACCTTTTTACTGGCCGGCACACAAACACGCAGCTCTGCCATTGGTCAACTCCCCTCGACTGATGATGTGTTTGTGCCGGGACACCCGAGACCGGAGAATTTGGGGAGGAAAATGTGTCATGGTGGGCAGTTTGGGCTTATACTTAACCCCAGGAGCCCCCGGGGGGAAACATTACGTCACTGACTGCACACTGGAACATGCAAGACGCCTAGGAAGTCATCTAAGAAAGAACACCGTGCTTTGAGACATTGGGTTGTATCATGTTTAATGTCAGCTTCTGCAGTGTAGTGTGTGCAATGTGGAGATGCATTAATATCAACGACAAGTGGCTCTGAGTAAAGTCAGTTCCTAAAAATAAGATCACAATATAATGGCAAAATCTAGTTCTGTAGTTGTGAGTACCATAGAAAATATTTGCACCTCACAGTACCAACTTTAATGGACTAAAAAGGGCCTGAATTAGGACTAAACCAGATCAAAACAAGGTATAAAAAAAGGGCTAAATTGATATCATCCAAGACTAAACCAGGTCCGAACCACGAGTTTACTGTGTCTAAACTACTGTATGTCTAAACCAGATATGAACCAGGACTAAACTGGGGCTAAACCAGGTCTAAACGAGGATCTAACCAGGTCTAAACCAGATATGAACCAGAGCTTAACTATGTCTAAAGCAGGTCTAAAGTAAATAAAAACAAGGACTAAACTTACTGGATCAAGCCTGAAATAAACAGAAGTGTACCGGTAAAAAACACTCATGGAAGAAGCATCGCGTACCACCAGGGGTCCATGTACCATAGCTTGAGAACCACACCTGGTCTAGATAAAACAAAAGGATTACCTATGATATTATCTCCATCAATGTTATGTTTTTGCTGCTGTTTCTTTGGACAGTGGCCAGTTAAACGCAGACAGGTTATTCTGACAAATGGTAACAAATGGCTGACTTCTGGCATGTGTGTGCTATCACTGAGTGGGTAGGGAACATTAGCAACATTAGCAGCTTGTCCTAATGGTTCTTAGTTTACCCTCAGCTCATGACGAGGCACAGAAGACGCCAGAGAATACACTTCAGCCCGGTAGAGTTTATAATTTCACTCAGCAGTGACTTGGTTGGCGTTATTCTATCATCTCTAGACAACCACATGCAGAAGTATACACACACACAGACACGCACATTCTGGGGGGTGCAGTAATGTGACCAGTCCGGCCTGTACTCAGAGAGGAGCAGAGAGGTTAATCTGATTCAAAATGAGCGTCCCATGAAAGGAATTATGTAACTAGACTTAAATAACAGTACTGATGATGTAATATTTGATACATTAATTCATATTTTACTGTAATATTGTGTTTCTGCAGAGCTGTCTTCTCATTTGACGCATGCATTACTTTCGGGGAAGTTGTCGTTGGTCTCGTGTTACTTTGCAGAAGGTTTTTGGGGAACTTTCCTTGGGGGGGGGTCCATGTCTACTTTGGCCCGAGCTAAAGGCGACGGGTAAATGAGAAAGGCCACATGTGTGTATTCTAAATGTTTTAAATACTGAATATCTTTGTGTGTGCGCAGCTGCAGCACAGCGGTTTTACATTTTGTTCTTGTCCTGCTTTGGTTGGCATCTGAATTCTAGACGACTTTTTAATTTTTAGACCTAGATTAGTCCTGATTTTGTCTTGATTTAATCTTCATTTAGTCTTAGTGTATTCTTAGAGTTTTAGAGTCTTGGTTTAGCCGTGATTTAGACCTGATTTATTCCTAATTTAGTCCTGGTTCAGGCCCTGTGCTCTCCTTTTTAATGGATTTTTTTATTGCTTGATTCAGATTTGCAATTTAACAACAAAGGCATAAGTATATAATAATAAAATACATAAAACAAATATAACAAAAATCTACCATTAATATATAAAAAATTAAATAAATGTTCAGATTTGTGTACATCTCAGGGAGCAATAATAGAAATAATGGCTTTGTCTACATAATAACAAACACCATCATTATGTTAGTCATAGATATCACAGCTTCTGACTGCAAAACATTAGCTAATTAACAAGTGCTGGGTTGGATAAGTGATTACATGAGATTTATTTTTCTTCAAAGCATTTTAAACAAATGTTTAAAATGCTTTGATTTGTTTGTATCGGCCGGACAGTCCTGCTCTTACGGCTCTTTGGGCATGAGACGTCTGGTTATGTAAAGTAAATTAAACAATAAGTGGATGATTATAAAACACCCTCTCGTCAATTTAAAATAAAACTTTGTCCATGTTTCTGGGCCTATGCTGTGGACTTAACTGTGTTATAAACTGTTTTAGCCCAAACAGCCCACGCAGTTTTAGGCTCAGCAACTTTTGCTGCATTAAAATTGCTTGCGGCGCTTTACAGATTCAAAAATATTTTTGTGAACAATTGGCTCTTTTGGGTCTACACATCAGTGATGGGTGATACCACACTTTTTAGATTCGATACAATACTGATTACTTTTGGGGGAATTTAGTCGATACTGAAACTCATGATTTCTTATGGGTGAAATTTTTTAATTCAAAAAATTGTTACCCTTGAAGACAAATCCCATGACTAATACTCGCCATTTAACAATTTTAATGTACACAGTATAAAATAAATAACTTAAGTGTGCATAGAATGTGAAAACTGCTAACTTCCTGTCACATGACATGGATGGACCAGACCAAAATGCTGCTGTGTGGGGGAAGTTTCAGCACAAAACACAGGGGTAAGTTACCCCAAAGTGATGCATGTGCTTTTATTTTATTACTTTATTCAAGTACTCAATACTCAAATGAGTATTGTGTGAGTATCAATACTGCAGTATTGATACTACCATCACTACTGTACCTGTTGATGAATGTGAGACACTTCCAGCAGTTTATAGATTAGGTTTTATTTCTACCCACAGCAGATCTGTTTATATAAAATGATATAGCCTTCTGCTTCCTGTTCAGGGGTTGCCACAGTGAATCCTCTAACCCTCTCCTCTGCATCCTCTTCCCTCACACAAACACACTGCAGGTCCTCTTTCACTACATCCATAAATCTCCTCTTTGGTGATGCTGCACAGCGTAAGTACAAAAGCTCTTTCCAACGTTCAAGGTCTGCCAAGGACAACAAACATTTCTCTGCTTGTGTGTAATAAGACTAATGTTGTAATTATCCTTCAACAAACTTGATTATTATTTTTCATTTTTAATAATTTTACTAAACAATAATCCAAATTAAACGCATGCAGGCAACTTTTTGTTTATTTAAAGTGCCTGCTTTGAATATTTTACAACCTAGGTATAATAAAATGACAGAGATAGTAACAGGGGCGTAACATCAGGCAGGGCAACAGCACTGGGGCCCAGGAAGTTTAGGGGCCCTTGAGAGCAGGCCCTTGTCCATTTACGGTGATTTTACAATAATAAACAAGAGCCGTACTTTGCAAACAATATATTTTTTCTGAGTTTGGATTTTTCCTAAAATAAGGAATAAATGAAGCTATTCAAATGTGCTTCAGACTTTTGGGGCCCACTATTAAAACCTGTTCTGGGGCCCCTCATTACCAAGTTACATTTACTTGAGTAACTTGTACTTCTAAGAGTTGTTTTACCGCAACATACTTTTTACTTCTACTTGAGTTATATTATTTTGTAGTAACAATACTCTCACTTCAGGATTTTATTTTTGGCTCATCTACCCACATCTATACATCTTGTATTGGTTTCAAAGCTTTAGTGTTTATTTATTTTGTATTTATTTTTATGTATTTCTATATTAGAATTTTGTCTGACTACATCCAAACTAAAACTTCAAGCATACATTATGCCACACAGTAGTTTACTTGAGAAGTTTTTCACTTGTTATTTTTTACTTTTAATGAGTAATTATTTGAATAACAACATTTTTACTTATACTTGAGTAATATTATTTTGAAGTAACAATACCCTTAGGCCTACTTGAGTACAATTTGAGGCCCCTCTCCCCCCTGTGGTGCCTCCTGCCCCAGTCCCCTGCAGTATTTAGATTCGCCTCTGTATAACTTTTTGTCTTGAGCGCTGCGGTCTGTCGCTGGTCCTACCTGAACTCGGAACCATCCTGGTCCTCCTCCAGCTCAGAGCCCGGCTCGTGCTGCCTCACTCCCCGGGGAAGGTGCGCGGACAGCAGGTAGAGGTAGACGCTGGCAGCCGCAACTATGGCCGCGAGTCCCACCAACGAGCGCATGGTCTGTCAGTCTCTCTGTCTGCCTCTCTGTCTGCCTCTCTGTCTGCCTCTCTGTGCGGGCTCGAAGTTTGACGTCCACCGCTTGTTTGTGACTCCGTTAATAACTCCTGAGGCTGAGGAGAAATCCCCTGGAGGTGAAGGAAAAGTCGACGTGTTGCTGTTGCGTTGGACGACACGCGCCGAGAGCAGGAGGTGTCACTTACGCCGCACAGCGCGCTCCAGATGACGGCGTACATTCCGGCAGAGGGTCGTGTTCAGCGGAGGGGTCACATGGCAGAGTTTCTTGAGGCTCACAGAAGAAGCTTGCATTTGTTCCAGTCAGTCAAAAAGGCTTTAATTGCTGGAAATTAACAAAACTAAGCGTCAAACTCTACACAAAGTCTCCTAGGGCATGCGTAATATGGCCCAGCAGTGTTTATATAGCAGCTCATTACAGGATTGTACAGTCTGTGAAATGAAGCCACTGGCTATTCTGAGTGTGTACTTTCAGCAAACAGCCAGCAGGTGGAGGTGTGGTACAATAAACATGTTAACTCAATAAAACGCAACAATATGCCAATGACCGAAGAAGTACTCAAATACATTCCTCAAGTAAAAGTAGGCCTACAGATAAAGGAGCAAATATTTACTCGAGTAAAAAAAGAAAAGAAAAAACAATTACCTTAAAATGTCTACTTAAGTGAAAGTATAAAACTGCTCACTCTTAAATGTATTTGCAAGAAAAAATGAAACGTATTTCGCACAGACTCAACAACTCATGAATGTGTTAAAAGTGAGGGATTTTCCTGCTTTGTGCTGATTCCAGATGAAATTAACAAACTTTCTAAAGCAGTACTACTTTACTGCATCTGTTATATTTAAGTACTGTGTGTCTACAATGAGGGCACGACAAAAACAAATGATTTTAAACCAAAACTCAAAATATTTTGTACTTCAAGCCAATTCATAAAAGTAGTGCGTAAAAAGTACAGATACTTGCTCTAAAATGTAGTGAAGTAAAAGTAAAAGTACCTCTTGACCTAAAATTTATTTCAAGTACAGATACATAAAAACTTAATGTAAAGTAACTAAGTACTTTTACTTTGTTACATTCCACCACTGCAAGATGTTTATGATAGCCAGCATTTTTCCAGAAATATACTGACTGTCCCTCCTGTGGACATGTCCTAACCAGCTCAGTGTGGTGTCTGAGTTTGTCTCCAAAACGTCCCACAGGAGCCGTCCTCTGCTGGACTCATTCCTCTCATTCCTGTCCATCCTCGTCATGAACAAAGAAAACTGAAACATCTTCAGCTCTGCTCCTGTCTGCTTCTCCAAAGACACTGTCTCTAAACTGTGGAACAAAGCTGGTCTCACCTTCATTGTTTCAATTATACATTTTAAAAAGGACTTTAACCCAAGCTAAACAATCATATTTACAATAACTATGTATATAATTTATAAACCAGTGATTCTCAAACTTTTTACACCAAGTACCACCTCAGAAAATATTTGGCTGTCCTAAAATGAGCTCAATCCAGGCCTAAACCAAGTCCAAAACAGGTCTAAACTAGGACTTTGTCAGGTCTAAAGCAGGACAAAACCAGGATTAAATCAGAACTAAATCAGATCTAGACCAGGACAAAACCAGGTCCAAACCAGGTCTAAACTAAAGCAGGTCTAAACCAGGACTTAATCAGGACTCAGCCAGGTCTAAACCAGGACTCAGTCAAGTCTAAAACAGAACTAAACCAGGATTAAATCACAACTAAATCAAATCTAAATCAGGTCCAAACCAGGTCTAAACTGTGACTAAACCAAAACTTAGCCAGGTCTAAACCAGGATTAAATCAGATCTAAACCAGCTCTAAACAAGGACTAAACCAGATCTAAACTAGGTTTAAAGCATGACTAAACCAAACCCAAACCAAGTTAAACTAAATCAGGACTGGAACTGCAAAAACCTCCTTAGTCCCACCAGGAGAGGCCCCAGAGTTTGAGAACCACTGGACTCAAAAGGATACAAAAGTCTGGATAGTTGTCAGCACACAACCAGGTTTGATACCAAAGACAAAAACCTACACTGCTGCAAATAAAACATGAACTATGTCACCACTGAGTTAAATGTGAGATCCTCAGATGATTTTTAACAATATGTTGCGGAGAAATATAATAATATGAGACCTTTAATATCAGGCAGTAACTCTAAAATGTGTGTATACTGTATTTAAATATATAAAGAACAAATAAACATTTTCTTGCATAAGTTTTTATTTTTACTTATTTGTATTTTGAACCATTTTATTTTTATGGCAGCATTTTCAAAGAAAGCCTGGTTAAGGTTGCACCGTGTCTGGTGGAGGAGTGCGGTCTGTAAGAGAGAAGAATACAAACTTTATTAAGCAGCAAGTGCAAGACTGAAGTTTTTGTTTGTTTGTTTTTTTCATATGATATTTCTGGATCACCAAGAGCTAAGTCTGCTCTTTCCTCTTAGTTTGCGAAATGTTTTTAGATAAATCACTACAACATCACAATAACAAGTTGCATACTTATGGTGGTGTCTCTGATGGACTCATTCCTATCTGTTAGTGTTGTAGACCTTTTTTTTTTTAATGGTCTTGGTCTCATCTCAGTCTCAGCTGCAGTTTTTCTCGTTCTTGGTCTTGGTCTTAGATCCAGTTTTACTCGGTCTTGTCTCAGTCTTGGATGTGGCGGTCTCTGAGATTTTATTTACTGAACTTTATAAGAAAAATCTGTTTTTCATAATTATGGAGTAATTAGTTTTCCTCATGATCTGATCTGTCTCTGTTTGTGGAGTCTGTTGTATTAAATCATTAAGATAATCATTAATGCATTTGAAACTTGGTCTCGGCCTGGACTCGGTCTCAAACTCTGAAAGTACTTGTCTTGGTCTTGGTTCACTCTGGACTTGGACTGGTCTTGGTCTTGATTAGAGAACCTTAACATCTCCAGCTCTGCTCCTGTCTGTTCCTCTGAGCCACAACTCTCTGGGTTGTTTTCTTTGTACACTTTTATATTTTTAGCAACAATGAAATGAAACAAAATCCTACTCCTGGGTATTGTTTTTGATGTGCAAACAACATTAAAACACGCTTAAAAGCTCATAACGGGACCTTTAATATGTAAGAATTTATTACAAAATGCAGTAACATGTATTTATGCAGTGTTAATGTGGTCCTACAAAGCCTCTATGTCTAGTTTCAACAAAAGTCAACAAAATACAAATGATTTTTTATCACCACAAAATAATAAAAGCAGTTGTCTTTTACCTGCTCCCTGAGCCTGGCCCTTCTTATGTTTGCCCGTCTTTATTTGCTGCAGAGCCTCTAATTCTGTTAACACTGAGATTAAGAAAATATTAAAAGTTACAGAGCATTCAGTGCATTTTACATAAAGCTGTGTTTACCTGTGTCGTTTCCCATCATCACTCCGCTGGCTGTGGCCATGTCCAGCACCAAAACACAGAGCAGGAGAAGGCCCAGCAGTTGCACTTTCATTTCTGCAGCCCCTTCAGATCGAGTGGTTAGAAAGTCTGCTGAAAGTTGTTGCATCTGCTAAAAGAGTCAGTTTCTCACCGGCCCCGGTCTGCGCAGCTTTAAATAGAGCCTCTGACGTGTTGACGGAGCCTGAGCATTGTTTCCGGGAGGAGTAAGGCATCCAGACTTTCAGGACGGTCTGCTTTCTGAAGACAAGTGCTAAAAAAACACTGTGGAAAAATGCACTGAACAATGATTATGATTTACATTGATGTCATGTTTTTAGCCGCTTTAAAAGAACATTTCTATCATTAAGAAAACAAACAAAAAAAGGTATATTTCTAAGTCCAGGATTATGATGAGGTCAGAAACTCAGGTGGAGAGCAGGAGAAGGTAATGCTCTGTAACTTAAATGCGCTATGAGCAGTATATATTTTTTATATTTCATAAAAATGACCCATATGTGTCCCAAAGTATGAGGTAAACATGTTTAAATTAAATATTAGTTTTACTGAAAACAATGGTACAGCTGATTTATTCACAGTTAAAAATATCTTTTACATAATGGCCAAGTTGTTTTTGTTTACATTTTTTGTTTTCGGTTCCCTGCATTGCTGAGCGTCCAATCAGAAAAGTGCAAAGACTGGCAACCCACAGACCATTGCTTTTTGTTTAGACTATAGTATGTCTATAATAAGTCTATATTTCTGATGAGGTCAGAAACTCAGGTGGAGAGCAGGAGAAGGTAATGCTCTGTAACCTAACACAAAAGAAATATCCCAACACAAAATCCACAAATGTTGAACCTACTAATATTCAAATAAATAAAATAAAATCTAATTAAATTCACTTCATTTTTCATTTTTTCATTTCATTTCATTTTATTTATTTGTTCTTTACATGGTAATGTAAAAAAAAGAAACCCTATACATATATGCACATACACATATACACGTATATATACACACATACATACACGTGTACACACACATACACACATACATATGCACATACACATATACACGTATATATACACACATACATACACACGTATATACACACATACACACATACATATGCACGTACACATATACACACACATATACATACACACATATATACACATACATACATACCTACACACATACACATACATTTACAGTATATGGACAAATTCAATCCAATACATTCCATGTAAGAACAGGAGTAGGACGAAGAACAATTCTTATGAAACCTACCCCCTTCTCATTTCATAATTTAAAGAACATAGATGGCCCCAAGCACAGACCGATTATTTAAAGAAATAGTTATCCACACATACAGAAATTCACTCTAGTTATTTTCATTTTTACCATACATCTTTACTACTTTTTGTTTATACTTAGATTTAAATTGAGAAAGGTTTGATCACTTCAATTAAATATTAACATTTTTGTGAATTGGCAGGTTTTTACGCCCTTCCTTTTTATGCCCTCCCTGTTAAAACCAGACAGTAACTGCAGTGGGCAAAGTGTCTTGCCCTGGGACACAACGGCAGTAAGTGCTTCAAGCAAGCGACGCTGTGATTGGTGGGCGAACACTTAACCCACTGCGCCACTGTCACCCAGTTATAATGTAATATATGTACACTAATTATAATGTTTTAGCAGAAGGGCCATTTAATAAACACAATAACACTATACCACTAATGACTAAGAAGTTATTTTAATCTTTAAATTGGAACCTTTCTGTTTTCTACCATGTTATAATGTCGTCCCCTCGTCAAAAACATAGCTGGGATTGTGTTTTGTTTCATTCATGTCTGTTTAAGTAATCCTGTATTCTCTGGCGCTGAGTTTGTGAGGCCTCAAAACACTCGGTTTCACAAACCCCCACCCAAACAAACAAACAAACAAAAAAAAAAAACAGTCTACTGCTTTGTTTCCACTGATTCCTCACAGACATTTTTCATTCTGTAGCAAAATAGAGTCATACAAAAAGTTTAAGGAAGTTAAGTGCTCTTTTTCTTTGATTATATGTTCAAAAGACCTACAACACTCTGCTGCCCTCTGCTGGTCTCTTCACTGTTTCTTTATGGCACCAGTAGAGTGTTTATTAAAAATGCTGAATAATAATTTATTAAAGGCTGTAAACGTGAAATGGCTGATCTATGGCGATCAAGACAGAGTTAAAAAGATAAATGAAAGCATAATACTATTTTCTTTTAGTTGGAATAATTTAAGAGACTTGATGTGTTTATCTGTATGAAGCTTTATGTTCTCTATTGTTGTTGCTTGTCAGTCTTTAAGTGATTAAACTACATTTAAAATAAACCCTTTTAGTGTTTGTAAACAATTGCTGTCTTTCTATGTCTATAGGGTCATTAGTATTAACCACCAAATATTAGAATAACCAAGAAACATAAGCAAAACATTTAGCAGTTTTATTTATTGGCGGAATTAGCATATTAAAAAAAATTAGCACATGAGCTAAAGGCTAAACAATATAGGTTTCTGATTGTTTTTATGTCCTCAGAGATCAGTTGTATTTGCACAAACAACATCCACTCGGGTTCATTTAAGAGATTTATTAAATTCATCTCTACAAAAGAAATATATTAAACAAATTCTCTAACACAGATCATATGGAAACTTAAGTGTTTTTCCTACTATGTACATGAGTCCTGCTGCCTTCTCGCCGACAGCGGGACAGAGGTGAGGACCAGACTCACACACGGGGCAGAAAAACTCCAGACAGACCAGACTCAGGGGTTTATGAATGTTTCTGACACGGACAACAGTCTCTAAACACGTTCATGTTCACAGTCTTTTTGTTTTATTATTGTACAAACCCTCTGTGGTTCTCAAACTGTGGCACGGGGAACAGTGGCGGTACGTGGGCTTCTTCTGGTGGGACTCAGGAGTCTTGATTTAGATCTTATTTAGACATGGTTTAGACCATGGTTAAGTCCTGGTTTAGACCTGGTTTGGGTCTGGTTACGACATGGTTTGGACCTGGGTTAAGACCTGGTTTAGTCTTGGTTTAGTCCCGATGTAGTCCTTGTATAGATCTGATTCCAACCTGGTTTAGGACCTGAGTTAGACCTGGTTTAGTTCTGGTTTAGACATAGTTTAGACCTGACTTAGTCGTGGTTTAGACCTGGTTTAGACCTGGCTTAGTCCTGCTTTAGATGTGGTTTAGACCTGGTTTAGTATTGGTTTAGACCTGGCTTAGTCCTGGTTTAGACCTGGCTTAGTCCTGGTTTAGACCTGGCTTAGTCCTGGTTTAGACCTGGCTTAGTCCTGGTTTAGACCTGGTTTAGACCTGGCTTAGTCCTGGTTTAGACCTGGTTTAGACCTGGCTTAGTCCTGGTTCAGACCTGGTTCAATCCTGGTTTAGACATAGTTTAGACCTGGTTTAATCCTGGTTTAGTCCTGATTTAGACGTGGGTTAGACCTGACTTAGTAATGGTTTAGACCTGGTTTAGACCTGGTTTAGACCTGGCTTAGTCCTGGTTTAGTCCTGGATTAGACCTGGTTTAGTCCTGGTTTAGTCCTGGTTTAGACCTGGCTTAGTCCTGGTGTAGTCCTGGTTTAGTCCTGGTTTAGTCCTGGTTTAGACCTGGCTTAGTCCTGGTGTAGTCCTGGTTTAGTCCTGGTTTAGTCCTGGCTTAGTACTGGCTTAGACCTGGTTTAGACCCAGTTTAGACCTGGTTTAGACTTGGTTTAATCCTGGATTAGACATAGTTTAGACCTGGTTTAATCCTGGTTTAGTCCTTGCTTAGACCTGGCTTAGACCCAGTTTAGACCTGGTTTAGACCTGGTTTAGTCCTGGTTTAGACCTGGCTTAGTCCTGGTGTAGTCCTGGTTTAGTTCTGGTTTAGACCTGGCTTAGTCCTGGTGTAGTCCTGGCTTAGACCTGGTTTAGACCCAGTTTAGACCTGGTTTAGACCCAGTTTAGACCTGG
The DNA here is from genome assembly GCA_020698575.1 of Bostrychus sinensis. Taxonomy (NCBI): domain Eukaryota; kingdom Metazoa; phylum Chordata; class Actinopteri; order Gobiiformes; family Eleotridae; genus Bostrychus; species Bostrychus sinensis. Next base: position 7,973,910 of record CM036254.1, on the reverse strand, counting down.
TTTAGACTTGGTTTAATCCTGATTCAGTCCTGGTATAGAAGACCACGTACCACCAGTGTTACCCGTCCCACAGTTTGACAACCACTGGACTAGATCACCTTCACTCACTTTTCCTAACTTTGACAGAAGATGCATTTGTTCCTTGGGCAGCAGCTCGTGGCAGTTTAAAGACGCCGTGTGTAAAACGTCAACACATCTTCATCTAAACAACAACAACAACAACAACAACAACAACATCTGACAGTGTGCACTTTACTGTTCGCTTTGAGCTCAGTAAGTTATGGCTACAATGTTCAAGCTAACAGTCTCAGGGCAGATAGGCACATATTTGAATGACACATGGACACAATATGCAAAACTCTGTCACTAACAAGGAAAGTTAAAACAAACAAAAAAACAAAAACGACCACGCTTTCGAGGGAGATGTTTGTGAAAAGCTCATGATCAGTGATGGAGTCTACAGGTCTAGTGTCTCCGTGAAAACCTCGAAGGCTTTCCTTTATAGCACAAACATCCACTCACACACACACCGTTAAAGGGAGAACTGCTGGTTTCACTTCAAACATGTCGCTGTTGTTTTTTGTACAACGCACAGAATCTACAGAAGTACATTCACGTTTTACTCGGCGTTAAGCAGGAGTTTGCTGAACTGCGCTGACATTGGGGAGGACCTGAGGGATATTTAGATTATATTCAACATGTGTTATTTCAATACTGAGGAAAACTGACTGGATTATTGCAGCTCTCAGAGGGAAGGGCTAATGTTTGCATTTTTACACCATAATGCGTTATTTAACCCCATAGAACCCAGACATAGAAATATTTGTTGGAAAAAAATCATCTGTGCTAAATTTTAGTCAACGGGGACGGGTAAGGAACAAAATTTGTCAATATTTTTGGTAAGCAGCGTTCATGAATTAGTTAATACATTAAAAAAAAAGACTCCTACTTTTTTGCCATGACCTTTGAATTATATGCTGCATATTTGCAACAGAGGGTGCTACGGGGTTAAAGGCGACATATTATGCTTTTTTCAGGCGTCTTGAAATAGTTTTGGACACCTTTGCATTAATATTTTCACATTTTACAGCTCAAAATAATGTATATGTATGGGAAATGTTTTGTTTTGGGGATCTGTTACTAACAGATTAATGAGCTGTGTAATGGTGGCAATTCAAGCGCTGAAATGATCAGAAAGGCTGTGTCTGAATGTCATCCCTAGCCCTTAACCCCTATATAGTCCAGCATTATATAGCAGACTATATACTGCACTCATTTTGTGAATGATGTGGACACTCGCACCCTATTTTTTAAGTGATCACATGACTCTGCTGACTGTGTTAAAAAAGAGTTTGGCGAGCTCCGCTGATAATTGTCTTCTGTGATAAAGTCCCGACCAAACTTTAGTGATATTTTAGTATTTATAGATAAATAATAATCATTTTTTATATAACATGAATTATTACTTGAATGAATAAAATGGACTGGATTATTGCAGCTCTGTGCCTTCAGAGTGGAAGCTGTGCCCTGCACACTGCAAATTTCAATATCTACATTAGATAAAATTACTTGAATTCAGATTATTAATCTTGATTTGAGCAAACTTTCAGATCATTAATCTTGATTTGAGCAATTTTCACTAGATTAGATTTCTTTAGATATTAGATAACTTATTATTAGATTATTTGCCTTGTTTCAGAGTGTTTTCCCTGTTTCAAGCTATTTTTTACTTATTTGAAGCAAAATTATCTGTCCATGGGGTAAGATAATTTTGCTTGAAATAAGTAAAAAATATCTTACCTCATGGACAGATAATTTTGCTTCAAATCAGTAAAAAATAGCTTGAAACAAGAAAAAATACTTTGAAACAAGGCAAATAATCTAGTAATAAGTTACCTAATAACTAAAAAAAATCAAACCTAGTTATTTTTGCTTAAATCAAGATTGATAATCTAAATTCAAGTAATTTTATTTAATGTAGATATAAATTGTTTGCAGTGTACAGGCTGTGTAAGCTAACGTTAGTAATTGTACACTGTAACGGTTTATTTAAGAGTTTATTCCTGATGACAGAAGTAAAAACAGCATTTCTATCTGTTTTTATTCAGATGTGTTGTGTACAGTTTAAAGTCCTGCCGCAGTTTGCCTCCAAAACTCGCAAAGCATTCTGGTCTATATTAACCGTCTAGTGACCATCGACGTCCACTACTTTATTAAAATGCATTGTGGGAAATTGAGTGCACTATAGAGGGATTAGTGATGATGGTCGGACACAGACATGAGTCCGGTGATGTGTATGAGCTTTAGAAACGCGCAACATCGCTGTCCACTACTTTTCACAACGCACTGAGGGAAATTTTGAGTGCACTACTTTTCATTCACTAGACATTCAGACACCAGTACAAAATGGCGTCATCACTACATAGTGCACTGTAGAGGGATTAGGGAGGAGATTCGGACACAGCCCATGACTCTGAAACAAAATAGTAAAGTCAATATCACTCAATGTGGCCTTAGCTATTGACGATTTAAAACTGCTTTAGTAATGCATTTTTCTTCATTAGTCCCTCTTTTTTACCCATTGTTTTAGACCTGTGTTAACCCTGATTTAGACCTGGTTTAGACCTGGGTTAGTCCTGGTTTAGACCTGGTTTAGACCTGTGTTAATCCAGGTTTAGACCTGGTTTAGACCTGTGTTAACCCTGATTTAGACCTGGTTTAGACCTGGGTTAGTCCTGGTTTAGACCTGGTTTAGACCTGTGTTAATCCAGGTTTAGACCTGGTTTAGACCTGTGTTAACCCTGATTTAGACCTGGTTTAGACCTGGGTTAATCCTGATTTAGAACATATTAGATTAGTAAAGGTATAATCTAATGCTTGTCTTTTTCATATACTTTTTCAGAATTTTCTCTACATGTTTTTTCTTTAAACCTGTCTTGGTCAGCAAAACATTTCTCATTCTAAACGACTCTAACAAGTCTAGAGCAGTGGTTCTCAGACTCTTCAGTCCAAGTACCACCTAAACTATTTGGCTCTTCAAGTACCATCATTATTAGACTAAAAAAAGCCTAAATCTTGAGGAACAAAACAGAGATTACCAAAATAAAAACACATGAACACATGGTACATCTACTGTGCTAGTGCTTTCATAACATAAACATTACAAGTTGGGCAGTCTTAATATCTAGTAGTGATAAATGAATTAGAGCAATAACTTCTGTTTACAGTGCTCCATTTATTGTTGCATTGGGACTCAGCAGATGTCAGGAGGGTCTGTAGCTACACTGACGCTGCTGGGAGTGTTGCCATAAATATTAAAAATCTGTGGTTGTGTCGTGTTTAATAGTAGACTTTTGCTCACACTGTACATGGTTCTCTGTTTAAATATATTGAGTCAGTGAGTAAGGGGAGAATGTAACAGAAGACAGAGCCGTACAGTGCCCCCAGTGATGCAGCCAGCTGTGTTAAAGAAGAAACTGAATCTTATTTACCAGTCATTCTTTCCTCCAGGGTAGCGCTCATGTTCTAGACGACCCTATAGCTGTGAGGAGCTTGGAGAACCAGTAGAGCTGCAAACGATGCATAGGCGACCCATTTTAAAACCAGTTTAACAATGTTTTAAAGCATTTCAACAATGGTACCGTACTGCTGCGTGTCTTATTTTTAAAGTTCAAACAAGAGATAACAAACGCAATATCTGTATCTGTAACTAAATAATGTTCCTCCACCTAAGAGAGATTTAATGAAACCACTAAACAGGACCTGATTTAGTCTTGATTCCTCAATTTAGCCCAGGATTTGACTTTTTTTAGTGCTGGTTTAGAGTTTTTGTTTTATAAGGGGACATTGAAGGGGCTATATTCTGCAAAATCAACTTTCTGAGCTTTCTACCATGTTATAATGTTCCCTCATCAAAAACATAGCTGGAATTGTGTTTTGCTTTGCCTGTTTGAGAAATCCTGTATTCTGTGGTGCTGAGTTTCGGAGCCCTCAAAACGCTCTGTTTCACGAACCTCCGCCCACTCCAGGAAGCACTGCTCTCATTTATTTATATATTAAAAAAAAACAAAAAAAAACATGTACAGCTCTATTTCCACTGATTCCTCACAGCTACTTTTCATTTTGTAGTAAAATGATGTCATACAAAAAGTTTAAGAAAGTAAAAAGCTTTTTTTTAAATGTTATGTTCAGAACCCTGCACATTTCTGCTGCTCTCTGTTTCTTGATGGCACCAGCAGAGTACTTTTTAAAAACTTCTTTTAGTCAGATAATATTTTTAAAGGTTGTAAAATGTGCAGTGCTGTTGTAGAGGTGACCAAGATTGATGAATAAAAGCATAATATAGATCCTTTAAACTAGAGAGATGATGGATGGCATCTGCATCCAGTCATTGTTCTGTCCTTGTTGCTCTTTCTAAGCTGCGTACTTTCTCAGATCTATTTATGGGTCTATTTATCAAACTGCTTTTCTAAAGGCCGAGCTAATATGCTAACCACACTGTACATGACAATAATCTTAAAAAATGTGGAATAATGTTTAGAAAACTCTTTGGACCTAAGCCAACTTCTTATTAACAACTGAACCACACGGCCACACAAACTCTTTTCCTGTTCTGTACAAAGAAGAAGTTAGTCTGGTCTCCCTTCGCCTAAGTTTCATTTCTATGGGCGGAACAATCACAGGTTCACCAATCAGAGAAACAAGGGGCAGCACATAAGCAGTGCACCGCTGACCTTTAAGCAAAACAAACATGGTGGATTGTTGCCGGTTTTGCCATAAAACACCAGACAACAGCAGAATCCAGTTGTACTCTGAAAAAATCTATATCTACATTGATTAAAATGACTTGAATTCAGATTATTAATCTTGATTCAAGTAATTTTCAGTAGATTATATTTATTTACTTATTAAGCTAGATATTCTTCTTATTATTATTATTATTATTATTGTTAATTCTTTACAGTTTCAAGCAATTTTTACTTATTTCAAGCCAAATTATCTTACCCCATGGACAGAAAATTTAGTTTAAAATAAGTAAAAATAGCTTGAACCATGGAAAAAATAAACTGAAAAAAGTCAAATGATCTAGTAATAAGTTAATATAATAATAAGTAATAAGTTAAAATCGCACAAATGAAGATTAATAATCTGAATTCAAGTCATTTTAACTAATGTAAACATTGATTTTTTGCAGTGTACAAAGACTTGTGGAGAAAGCTGGTTTATTTGAAATGTTGTTGTTATGTCGGACATCAACGGGACTTTATTGTTGTTAAAATGGAAACAAGACGAAGAAAAAAATCCCATAGAGGACTGAACCAGAACGCAGACTTCAGCAGAATCAACAGGTGATGAAGAAAAGCACTAAACATCAGAGAAGGTATTAAATTAGCTCTGTATTAGCCAGCGCTACCTTGATTATTTCTGATAGGAGATTAACTTATTTGTAAGACAGATAAACGTCTGTGATAGGCCAGTTCCAAATTGACCGGAGAGGAACCAGAGTGTCCTGTAGGAGAGGCTACTCGTCAGTATGGGACAGCATTGTTTTATGTACTACTCCTAAACCACAGAGGAGCACACGAGTCTAAACACACACAAGACAACCTGCTAAACATCTGCCAAACAGGGGAACCCAAACATGGAGGATGGCTACGACATGTGATATAAGTGGTGTAATGACACAGAGAAAAACAACACTGTGCTTTGTACCTTAAACTAATTTCAACCTACTGTTTACACTTGTATAAAGCCATCACTTCCAATATGACAAAGACATATTGTAGCAGTAGTTCATGACACGTATACTGTGTTTAGGATCTGAATAAAAAAGAACAGTCAAAGTTTATTCCATAAAAACAGACTGGTGTTGGTTGTTGTCGACTGAAAGCATCCCGCGGAGCGCTGGCTACGCAACAGTTCAGTGTGTACTCCCAGTTCTCCTTTTTACCGAATATCGTCCAGGTATAAAAGTCATTCATTACCGGATCTGACTCGCCTCTGGTAGCTGTGAGTTCCCGGCTTCCCCCCTAACCCCCTCCGATTGGTGTTTGTAAAGGTCACATGGCACGAGCGGGAGGGGCTGCCCGGGGTCCATCAGCACTGACTCGTAGGGCGGGGCCTCCTCCATGGGGTAGGAGATGGAGGCGATGTGCTGTCCAGGGACGGGGCAGGGAGAGAACCAGGAAGTGCTGGCTGAGCTGTCTGTGCTCCTGCTGCTGGTGGTGGTGTAGTTTGGCTCCTCCCCCTGCCCCGCCTCGTCCTGACATGGGTCCAGTAGGGAGTAAGGAGGCGGGTCGTCTGTGGGGATGTAGATCTCGGTCGCACCGGGGCCAACGCAGTCCTCATAACTAGACAAGAGAAGGATGTATTAATGAAAAGTTTTGTCACAAAGTGGTGCTATGCTCATGTACACAGGAGGAGGGTTTAACGGAAAGCATCCATATGTGGGACAGTCGGAAGGGCACCGTGCAAACGCTGTACCAGCTGGGACTGTACCACAGCTCAGTCGTGGGAACAAGAAGGTCGCATCACCCATGGCTGATATCAATCAACAGAAGCCTACTGACTGCTTCAAAACAACAGGAAAGACAAACATTTTGAGCCTGGTAATGCCGAGACTTATGGAGAACAACATGTTTTAGGCCACATGAGCAAAAACCTAAAAATGTTGGTTAAAAAATTTGTCTGTGTAATGAATAGAGCCCAACTGATATGGATTTTTTGAGGCCGATGCCAATATCGATACTAAATAACAAAAAATACCAATATCTGATACATCGGCAAATACAGGAAAAAGTATTTTAAAGCATTTTTCTTTCTGCTCTTGTTTACATGAATATGGCGTGTACACCGCAGGCCACTTACTTAGACTAAACTTATTTTTAAAATGTTGTAGAAAGCTGCTTATTGTTCTTTATGCTGATTGTTATTTAGGCTGTAGTGGCCATTGGTGTGGGGAGTATTATTATGTTTTTTCTGGATTATATTTATTTATTTTATTTAGCTTTAACTAAATTGTTAACTTAAATTTAATTTAAACTTGCCGTGCAAGTAGAGCATGGGGAGAACTACAAATTGCATTTTGAATTTTTTGTTTAATGAGGTTTTATGGCAAAGAAATTAGTAAAATATTTGTATTGCCGTTTTGAGCTTTTCAGGCCATGAGAAGGTGATGTGGGGTGTTTCCTATGAACTGCAGAGTAAGAGCCACTGCTAGGAAACACTGAGTTGGCGCCAGTGCCCTCTGCTGGACAAATAGCAGAAGGCCAACATTTGCTAGTAAACAGGTCTTATTCCAGCACACAGTAAAAATAGTACGGTTTATATTGGCGGATATCGGCTAGATAATGGCAGATAAACAGTATTTCTTAATGGGCTATATTGGCCAATAATATCGGCTGGCCGATATATTGGTCGGGCTCCAGTAATGAATGATTTATTACGTGAAAAGCTAAAGATAAAGATTGTAACAGTAAATTGTGTTCTGGTTTTCTACATCAGTGATTCCCTAACCGTTTTGGTTTGGTGGACCTGGTTTAGTCCTGGTTTGGTCCTGGCTTAGTTCTGGTTTAACCTTATCTTAATTTAGTTCTGGTTTTAGGTATGGTTTAGTCCTGGTTTAGTCTTAGTTTAGTCCTGGTTGACCTTGGTTTAGACCTAGTTTAGTTTTGGCTTAGTCCTGGTTTTGTCCTGATTTAGTCTTAGTTTTAGTCCTGGTTTTAGGCATGGTTTAGTCCCGGTTAGACCTGATTTGTTCCTGGTTTGGTCCCAGTTGAGCTTTGGTTTTAGACCTGTTTTTTCCCAATTGAGTTCTGGTTTATTCCTGGTTTGTTTTGTTCTTCTTTAATGTCACATCCCTCACTATAGTCCTGGGTTAGTCCTGATTTAGGTTTATTTTTGTCTTTGAAAGCTAAATACTGTATATAAAGGTAATTTAGATAATCATACAACTCCACATACCTGCAATGTGCTCGCATACCCCTAGGGGTCCCCACACCCCTGGTTGGGAAACACTGTTCTACATGACAAACATCTAAGACAGTGGGTCAGTGCTGCCATTCTTGCAAGTTTTTTTTTTTTTTTTTTTTTTTTTTTTTTTAGATACGCCAGGGAAAGAAGCAAGAGGCTTTGTTCACCCTGCAACAACTCATTTATTCATCACACTGACTTTGAAACTGTTCAATTAAGGTAAAAAACTTGAAGCTGTTCAGATCTACTGAACTTTTAATATACTTATAATACAGTTACATTAATTCCATTATGTCCTTTTGGAGCCACAGGACACGACTCATGCGGGCTCCTTCCTTTCTGAGCCACCTCACTTCTGCTTTGGCACAGCCCCAGCACCGCCGGCCCGAGGTTACATTAACGTCAGCCTCCAGCCCGGACACAGCAGAAGAGAACATATCAAATAGAATCAAAGTAAATGAAAAACAGAGTTATAGAGGGCCTAGTGTTGTGTGTGTGTGGGGCGGATAATGGCTGCTGGTGGAGACAGAGGAAGCTCTAAATCAGTGTAACTCGATCAGGACGGTGGGTAACTGTATCAGGCCGTGCCACATCACTGCAGCAGCTCTGAGTGTGCCCAGACTGCGCTGACGATCCTCTGGTAATGAGAGTTTAAGAGTGACCTTTGTCTTCTTTGGTCATTGTGCAGGGAACTGTGTGTGCGGGGGAAGTGGCCGGATAAGAGCTAAATGTTTATAAAATGTGCCTGTTGCAATTCTACAGACACAAACAAACAAACTAAAAAAGTACTAGAGCTATACAGGGTTATTTGGAAATTAAAATATGCAACATAAATACATCAGGTCTTTGAATATAATTAAAATATTTGGATATTACAGTTTGGTAAAATTGGTTAAAAGTAGCAACAGTAGCTTGCTCCTTGCCTCCAGTGTCTGGGGACACTTGTGTATGAATGGGTGAATGGTTCCTTGATGTTACGTGCTTTGAGAGCCCATGGAGGTAAAAAATCACTGTATAAATGCGACCATTTATAATTCAGTGTGCTATATTTTGCCTCAATAACACTCAGCGTATGTCACATCAGTGTGTGTTGAATGGGCTTTTAGATTAGAGTTGCAAAAAGAGCTTAGCATTTGTTTGTTTAGAAATTAATTGCTTGTCACCAATAGCAAAGATTGGAATATGCTGCAGGTGCAAGACACAAAAATCCGCAGAAGGCTTAGAAAATGCTTTCCTGGGGAGTCATGGGCTACTACTCCACATAAACGCTTCATCAAATGACGTCAAATTAAAAAAAAAATCCTATATTAACACACCACTACAGTGTTTGGATATCAAAGTTGGCTATAAGTGCAATATACAGATTGCATAGATTACAGAAGGTTTTTTACACCGCTAATCACAGACGCTTCAGAAAGTGCTGTCCTGGGAATCATGAGCTGCCAAACAATACACACATAAGGCACTTTTCCACTAGAGGGAGCAGTGTTAATATATTAGATAAAAATGTTTCTGAATTTGACTTTTAAAATATGAAGGTGGTGCTAATATTTAATAAAAAGAGGAGAGTAAATCCTGTATGTGCATCTGTGTGAGACCGGTGTGTCTGTGTGAGGATGGTGTGTGTCTGTGTGAGGATGGTGTGTGTCTGTGTGAGGATGGTGTGTGTCTGTGTGAGGCTGGTGTGTGTCTGTGTGAGGCCGGTGTGTGTCTGTGTGAGGATGTGTGTGTCTGTGTGAGGATGGTGTGTGTCTGTGTGAGGATGGTGTGTGTCTGTGTGAGGATGGTGTGTGTCTGTGTGAGGCCGGTGTGTGTCTGTGTGAGGCCGGTGTATGTCTGTGTGAGGATGTGTGTGTCTGTGTGAGGATGTGTGTGTCTGTGTGAGGCCAGTGTGTGTCTGTGTGAGGATGTGTGTGTCTGTGTGAGGCTGATGTGTGTGTCTGTGTGAGGTCAGTGTGTGTCTGTGTGAGGATAGTGTGTGTGTCTGTGTGAGGCCAGTGTGTGTCCGTGTGAGGATGGTGTGTGTCTGTGTGAGGCCAGTGTGTGTCTGTGTGAGGCCAGTGTGTGTCCGTGTGAGGATGTGTGTGTCTGTGTGAGGCCAGTGTGTGTCTGTGTGAGGCTGGTGTGTGTCTGTGTGAGGCCAGTGTGTGTCTGTGTGAGGATGTGTGTGTCTGTGTGAGGCCAGTGTGTGTCTGTGTGAGGCTGGTGTGTGTCTGTGTGAGGCTGGAGCTAAATCTGTATTAGCTTCAAACAGGAGACTACTTCTGGTTTACCGCCAGCTTTCTGTGCATTAAACTCACTTCTCTGCTCCACTTTAACACATTTTAAACCACAACATGAGTTTAACAAATGTTTAATCCAGTTTACCTTACACTGCCTGGTCAAAAAAAAAAAGGTAAGAGCCTCCCTGCATATAACATAACGCTGATGAACCCAGACCTGACCAACTGCAGGGAGGCTCTTACCTGTTTACTTAGTTAAATCCAGGTGGCGACTTTTTTTTTGGCAATGTATAAATGACACGTTCTGATTCTCAAAGCAAGTGCAGTACTTCGTGAAACCGGAAATAGCTGTTGCTAATATATGCTAGCTTTATTTTTAGAAAAAAGTCAACACAACATTTAGCTCATCCTCTCTTGGATAACAGCTGTTTATCACAAAGACAAGTATGAGTTTAATAAAAAAATACAATTTTCCCTTTTATTTCTGTTCTTTGGTTTGTTGTTTTTGCCTGAGTGCCTGAGTCTAACCGTCCCAGACCGCTTAACTGTGCTGGCACACATCGGGAAGGGAAAAGCTTTTTGGGAACACCTTGGAACGCTTTGGGAAGTAGTAACACCCCCAAACTGCCCCATCCCGCTTCATCCTAGGGGAAAAGCACCTATAGACAACAGACTTCAGCTGGTGTCTGCAAGTTTTAAGCATTTCCGATTGACTCACTGACAGCACACACACATAGCCAGTTGCCATTTGTCAGTACTATGGAAGCTGCTGTCCCTTTGTCTAGTGTAAATGTATTGTGGGTCAGCTGATGTTGTTTCCCAAGCCGATGAGCTCGACTCTCCCATCTCCAAATCGACACCAGAGAGGTACAGTCTGTCTAATTGAATCACATCTGTCCTGTAAACACCTGACTCCATCCCACACTGGAGTCCCCGGGAGTCCTGCTGATGAGCTGGTGCCGCTCCGGGAACGCTCTAACACTCTGCATGTGCTAATAAAACGTGTGGAGGTGAAAATTGGAGCAGTGTGCTGGGCAGGACGGGGGCTGATGGGACACCCTGAAACCCCCGGAGTGGTGAATCTCTGAGGGAGTCACAGCTCTGCTCCCCCTCTGCTCAGAGCCGGTCTCACACGGGATAATGAACATGTTCTCTTACACGTGTCGCTGTGTGCTAACATGTGTGCTAACATGTGTGCTAACATGTGTGCTAACATGTGGCTATGAGGTGTTGCTGATGTGGGTAATTTGTCCCTTCTGAGGCAGGAGCTGTGAGTTAACACAGCTGGAGTTGTTTATGCGCTGTAGTGTTGCAGACTAAATGTTGATTTAAAAATGTTGGTACGATCTAATTCACAGACAGGACTTTTGCAACTTTCAGATTCTTTCAGCCAGGCGCGTAATTTCCGGGGGGTGGGGTGTTAGGGGGTTAGGGGGTTAGGGGGCTACTTTTGCTCTCTCTCGACGGAAAAAAATAGCGTTGGGCGGGTGTATAATATTTGGCCTATTTTTAGACTTTTAGATTTTTAAACGGATTTTGAAAATGTAAAATAAACCTATTTTAATAATATTTTAAAAATTTCCTGATCAATAATTGTATATATTTGCTGGTTATTGATGAATTAAATTAATTTGTAAAATAGAATTAGTGATATTAGTGTCATTAGTTGTCAATCACATGTCTAATTATGGACCTCTGATTGGCTGAAAAAAGTAAAGACTCTGCAGCGCCGTGAGCGCAGACGGGCCAACAGTGTTTCCTCTCAAGCTTGGAGTTTTAGCGTTTAGCAACACACCGAAGTGGAGGAAATACAAGAAATCATAGAGGAAGGAATGGCCGACCGATCCAGAGCTAAAAATGTGGATCGCCCCTGTCCCAGAGGAGTGCAAGCATGTGAGAGAGCTATTTGTTTTTCTGAATACATTCATTGTGGAGACTGTTTATTACTTTTTCCATCAGCAGTTGTGAAGTTTTGAAATATGTTATTTCATATGTATTACAGTTTTAACATTAAGATTGTAGAATGGTTGTGATCTGGGCGGGTGTTTATTGTGTTTGGCAGGTTTTACGTTATATTTGGGCTGGAAACTGTCAGTCAGATCTGGCAACCCTGTTTGCTGTGTGTCGCTCAGTCTCTGGTGTTGTGATAGCTGGCTGTCTCTAACCTGTGCTATCGTGAAAAGAGCACCAAAGTCAACAGTTTTACAGTGTTGGTCAACGCCAACCCCAACAGAAAAGAGAAAAAAGTTCTGCCCAAGAGGAGGTAAACAGTCGTATTGTCAAGTTAGCTGATGATTTGACTAAATTGCCAGTGTGAGGTAAAGCTAAGGAGGCTGCCACGAAATATGTGCTGTGTGCAGGACTAATGTCAATTTACCACTGAATGCTAATTTAAGTAAATGATGGCATTATTTCCAACTCAGCCTTGCTGTTGTGCTAACACTGACACTGACACTAGCCTAGTGCATAGCTGAAGTAAATCACAGTAAAAGTATCATAGTGCATTTCTAATACAGAAACTCCAAATTAGCATACTCCTTTTACAAAAGTACATGATTCAATGTGTAAAAAAATAAATAAATAGGGGGAGCGTTTAACCCCCCCAATATTACACCCAAAGTTACACCCTTGCTTTCAGCAAAAAGAAAATTCACCAACAATAAATCGAAAAGCTCTATATGAAGTGGAAAAGCTGAGCAGAGTGTGTGACAATTACAAAAACATAGCATGTATTACTTAATATTTATGTATTTATGGTTACAGAAAATAAGTAAATTTCCCATTTATTTTTCCTATTGACCTTTAAACTTATGGTGTAACTCATGACCATAACATACTTTAGTTTAATCAAAACATTTATCTGAAAAATGTAAAGATAATTTAGTTTGCCCTTTTATTTAACCAGAAAAGTCCCACTGAGATTCTCTTTTGCAGGGGAGTCCTGTCCCCATCGGAGACCTATTGTACCTACTGTACATGTTTTTGGCGGTAGGGTAAACTGGAGCACCCAGAGGAAACCCACAGCAGCATGCAAACGCCACACAGAAAAACCTCACAAAGTCTGGGAATTGAAAATGAACGGGAAATGCATGTTCCAGCTAAGCATATCTTGATAAAAAGACTCCAATAAGAAAGAAGATGATATCTAATGTTATGTGCACGTCTTTACCATATAACCCAATACTGTAATATCATGTTACATTTCTTTGCACTAGGTAAAAATATTCATATCCTGGTTTGTTTTTTGGCACTTTACACTGTTTATTCGTGTTATTTTATGAGCCGGACATTTGGAAAGTAGCCTATTATATTTTTGCAGTGGGATTTGTTTATGGATCTAATTATAATGAGAAAGACCTTAAAAAGCAAACCCAGTTCCCGTAGATTGTCCTGTTGTCGGTTGTAAAGGAGGACCCCTGGCTCTGATTCATGTTTGGTTTGTGACGTTCAGAGCTGGAGCGGAGACAAGCCCGGCTCTGGGACATATGGCGCGCTCACTGTGAGAGTGTCTCTGAGAGGACGCAGCACATGTCGCTCGCTCGCAGAAACCCACTGCACACGTTCACAGCTTTTACATGAAATTTAAACACATTTTGCACGTCGTAAGATGAACAGCTGAAATACCTCACACTTTTCTCCTGATGCATTCAAAGCACATCAAACCGGCTGAAAATGCATGTTCAGCACAGCATGGCTTTGGTGCAGAAATGTCAAATATTATTTTTTATCTGCATTGAAGTGGGACCATAGACCAGTGCTTTTTGGTTTTCTGGTTTAACCTGGTTTAGACTTGGTTTAGATCTAGTTTATTTCTGGTTTAGACCTGGTTTGTTGTTGGTCCTGGTTTGGACTTGGCTTAGTCCCAGTTTAGTCCTGATTTAGTTAGTTTTGTTCTGGTTAGTCTTAGTCCTGATTTGATCTGGTTCAGACTTAGACTTAGGTTTAGATCTAGTTTAGTTCTGGTTTAGACCCAGCTTAGTCCTGATTTTGTTAGTTTTGTTCTAGTTTTAGACACACAGATTTAGTCCTGGTTTGACCTGGGTTAGACTTGTTTAGGGTTAATTTAGCCCTGGTTTAGTCCTGGTTTAGAGTTAGTTTAGCCCTGGTTTAGACCTAGTTTAGTCCTAGTTTAGAGTTAGTTTAGCCCTGGTTTAGACCTAGTTTAGTCCTAGTTTAGACCTGGATTAGTCCTGGTTTAGCCCTGGTTTAGAGTTAGTTTAGCCCTGGTTTAGACCTAGTTTAGTCCTAGTTTAGAGTTAGTTTAGCCCTGGTTTAGACCTAGTTTAGAGTTAGTTTAGCCCTGGTTTAGTCCTGGTTTAGAGTTAGTTTAGCCCTGGTTTAGTCCTGGTTTAGAGTTAGTTTAGCCCTGGTTTAGACCTAGTTTAGAGTTAGTTTAGCCCTGGTTTAGACCTAGTTTAGTCCTAGTTTAGAGTTAGTTTAGACCTGGATTAGTCCTGGTTTAGCCCTGGTTTAGAGTTAGTTTAGCCCTGGTTTAGACCTGGTTTAATCCTGGTTTAGAGTTAGTTTAGCCCTGGTTTAGACCTAGTTTAGAGTTAGTTTAGCCCTGGTTTAGTCCTAGTTTAGAGTTAGTTTAGCCCTGGTTTAGTCCTGGTTTAGAGTTAGTTTAGCCCTGGTTTAGAGTTAGTTTAGCCCTGGTTTAGACCTGGTTTAGTCCTGGTTTAGAGTTAATTTAGCCCTGGTTTAGAGTTAGTTTAGCCCTGGTTTAGACCTAGTTTAGTCCTAGTTTAGAGTTAGTTTAGCCCTGGTTTAGACCTAGTTTAGTCCTGGTTTAGAGTTAGTTTAGCCCTGGTTTAGTCCTGGTTTAGAGTTAGTTTAGCCCTGGTTTAGATCTGGTTTCATCCTGGTTTAGTCCCTGTTTTGTCCTTCTCTAGTGTCCTATCTCTCATTATAGTCCTGGTTTAGTCCTGGTTTAGAGTTAGCTTAGCTCTAGTTTGACCTGGGTAAGACCTGGGTTAAACCTAGTCCTGAGTTAGGTTTATTTTAGTCCTTGAAAGCTAAATATATAAAGGAACTATAAATGATCACGTACCCCTAGGGGTCCCCGTACCCCTGGTTGGGAAACACTGCCATGGACTTTTACTCTGGGGCCAATAGGGAAGGTTCTCCAGTCCTACAGCTGCTGGGAAGGAAACTCCATTTACTCCTCAGTGTTTTGTCAGAGGAGAGGAGGTGTGAACGTTTCTGTGCTGGGTGGGATCGGTCGTTTATGACTGAGCTCGCTCTGCTCCTGCACTGATCAGCACTGATGAGCTCATGTATGATGTAAGAGTCCTGCAGGGAGAGACTGGAGTCTAGTCTCAGTTTTCTGTGCATGCCCCGTGGGTTCTTGTCTGTTTTTGTTGTGTTTCTGTGACAGCGTTACAGCGCCACTAACAGGCCTGGCAGATGTATTACAGTGTTTTCTGTGATTTTGTGTTGACCTGTGTGGACAAACATTACACAAACATTTTCTGAGATGGTGCTGTGTTTACAGAAAACAGTTTTTGAAATGATAACATTTTTGCCCCCGTGTGGATAAAGCCGGGGCGGCTCTTGAGATGCCACTGACTTAATAATTGACAACACAAATTTTGCAATGGGTCACACATTTATGAGTATCTTCATACATTAAAGAGAGTTTATCAAGGTTTAGTAGGTTCTTTTGTGGAAATTCATACTGTCTTCTTAAGTAAATTACTGTTCAAAGTTTCTTTTAGTCAGACAGGAGTGTTTGTTTACCTGCTTTACTAGTTTCGGCTACTTCCTGTAGCCTTCGTCAGAAGCGTCACGTGATGTCGCTGTGACGTGTCTTGTAGGCTGCTTATGTTGTTTTGTCAGCAAGCAACAAGTACCATCGCTGGATCAGGGAGGCCATCGAAATTAGGAAACGGGCACCAGGGACTATGAACCGGGACGAGGGAGCCTACACCTTATCCCACACCTGGGATGCGGTCCTGGAGAGGGTGTCAGACAGTAGGGGGCGCAAGCTTTCCCTACTGTCTGACAAAACAACATAAGCAGCCTACAAGACACGTCACAGCGACATCACGTGATGCTTCTGACGAAGGCTACAGAAAGTAGCCGAAACTAGTAAAGCAGGTAAACAAACACTCCTGTCTGACTAAAAGAAACTTTGAACAGTTTAGTAGGTTCACTTTGTCTTATATTGTGTAGTATAATGTTATTTGTCTGAGATAAATGAACATAAATGTAGCAGTTCATCAAGTTCGGCTGTACTCACAATTAAACGCATTAAACACAAATGCATTAAAAAGCTTTAGCTCTGGACAAGTTTGTGAAGTGTTTTGCTGAACAACATGTTACTCATTGCATTCAGCTGCATTGAACTAACACTGCCATTTTAACACTGGAACATGTTCTTACATTGTGGAAATTAAATAATTGTAATGCTTTCTTAATTGCTTTTAAAACTCAATTATCCTATTTTTTTATTTCATGCACATTCTCTGTAGTTCCTGTAATAATTCATTTTCCACCCCAAGATTTATTCTCTAGAGCTGCCCCTGCCGCATGGTTTTAAGTCATAACTTTAATGAGGGGATGACTAAAATCTAAGAAAACTGGGGAAGCTTTCTGAGTCTGACGTTTATAATCCTAGGACTGAACTGTAAACTATGGTGGCTCTGAAGGTCAAGGCACAACAACAAAATCAAAAATACACAAACGAAACCTGAAAACACGCAGACAAAAATGAGATTAGGACAGGTGAACAAAAGAGATGCAGTTTCTGGTTTTAGTTTCCTGAGTATCTTTCTGAATAGGTGTGTGTTTATCAGTTTTTGATTTTATTGTTGTGACATGTCCTTCAGGGCCACCGTAGGAAACATCTTTAACAACAATCATTAGCAAATACCACTACCTATATCATAACGTAATCCTTTTGGGACTTCACCTGTACTTTCGTGACCTAAACCACTCTGCTCAGTAAAAACGTGTCTTAGCTCCGCCTCAGCTGCAGCTCTATTATTCTGTCTGTCTCACACTTGAATCCTGGCCTCATTGTCTGCTGTCAGTCTTCTCACAGGTTCTCTGACTGAGTGTCATAGTCACAGCCAGAACTCCTGACCTCAGATCTGTCCCGCTGCGTTCTCATTTTCAATCAATGTGCACCTTCATAAATCTCTCAGTGGCTGTCGCTAACCCAGTCTCGCTAATTAATTTTCATCAAACATTTATGAATATGCAGTTCTCAGTGTCAGCCGCTGGCGCTACAGGGAAATACAGGGAACATACATTAACAATGTGATAAATTACAAAAGTCACGCTCACTTTTCAGTTTTGTTATAGTGACCCCTAGTGACGGCTGGAGTTAGTTGGAGGCGATGGTACTGAAGCCTCAAAAATCCCTAAATCTACATCAAATGAATGGTTTTTCTGAGGCTGACCTGTCCTGAAAATGTCTTATAATCAAATCAAATCATTACTTTATGCGTTATCTTGCTAACAAACTAATAAGCAACACTACCATAGCATGAAAGCATGACCTCCTTGGCAGAGGTAAAAAAAATATGTATATAATTCTTGGGCCCATGCAGTGCTTTTTGGCAAACTGTGCTGCCCAACAGAGTCCTAAGCATATGGTCACATGTAGCACCATATGCTAAAAAAATGAACATGCAAAGTTTCTCTACTCACTTAATGGTAGCACACACATGTAACAAGAAACACACATTTCATTTGTATAAAACTTTTCAACACAATTTCAAACACAAATGGTAAATAATAAATAAATAGAAAAAATATATTGATAATGATAATAAATAAAACAAAAATATTAAATAAAAGCAGAAAAAGGAAATTAAAAGTAAAAACAACAGAATATTTGTTGCTACTGGCTGTGAGTGGGACGGTCCCAGGTTTATTGTACAGTTAATAATAAAGCTGATGAGAGAATTACTCAGGATTGTCCCAGCATATTCAAAAAAGGGGTCCCATATCCTTGAACATTTCTCCTGAGATCCTCATAACAAGTTTCTTCTTAACAAAGACTGTAAATCCCTGTCATCTGAAGAGAATGATGTAGAGGCAGAAGTTAACAGCGCTGTAACAGCAGCTTTGATTATTTTCTCTGTGACTTCTAACTTGGCAAAAGCCAAATTGTGATAACGTTAGTAAAGAGTTGCTAATGTAATAGAATGGCTCCTGTTGAAAACGTTTGTGAAGGAGCGGGACTTTGAGTAAAATACTGAGAGGTGATTGGCTAAAGCACCAGCTCTGTAGCTAAACAACAAACTGCTACAAAAGTAAAACAACATAATAAAGATGTTGTTAGAAGATTTTTGCTGTTTTTGTCTATGTAGAGCAGCAAACCTTACATTTTTCTGCATCACCATGTTGTTAACAAGTATTGCTAAAAAAGCTTGTTGTTTTTCAGCAAACCTAAAACCCACCCACTCACAGCAGACCTGCCACACCATTGGCCCGGCCGCCACAGGTCCTGGACCCAAACGGATCAGCGAGAGCAGGACCAGATGGATTTCGTGAGTCTGTGAACTCACAACCCAGCTGCTGTAAAAGATAATGTGACTTCACTCAAAGTGTCAAAAATCCTCTGCCAGTAAGATGTTAGGACAGAGCAGAAGCTGCTGCCAGGTATGAAACATGTTGTTCATGCACATTATTATGATTATTATTCAGCCCTTAAAAGTACATACAGCCCAGTAACCCGCCGCCGGGATATTTTCCCATGTTCGTCAGTCACGTCTGTCATGCTGGGAGTTATGAGGTTAAAAAAACAACTTCATCAAAAAAGAAGATCAAGGGTTTGATTCCCTGATTCTCTGGAAGCAAACAATCCAGCCACAACAGGAGCTGGTCCTAAGCCTGGATAAATGATTGCATCAGGTGCTAATTATTCACTGTGTCGGCCCTTGAAAAAGCGAGGGAGCAGCCGAAAGGGACTTAATAATACATTTTGGAAACCAGATCCTACAGATATACTGCTTTATGAACGTTGTGCTCACATTTCTTCTGTTAGCATAACTAGATAGCAACAAGTAGCTTGCAGTCAGTCTTACTCTTCTGGCTTCACACAATACATTTTCACGATAGTTAAATTGCACGTTACTTTCTTGTATAGCTTGATGTTTTCCTCTCTTCGTGCATTTTACCGTGCATGAATGTCTGCAGGTTGTCCACAGAGGAAACAGAAGTTTGTGTCTCTGCAGGTGATCTTCTGATCCATGCGTCTCTGAGGAAGCTACAGGTTCACAGCCGCGGTGGGTGAGCTGTTGATCCAGGTTCTCTGACTTTCCCTCAGCCATCTGTGGCCACGCTCGGGCAGGACGGCCACACCATCCCGCTACCCGCTCGTCGACAGGGGACCGACCACGGGCCAACATTATGGTAAAGCAACTGTGACACTGTATACATATGGGTTACATAAAAGTTGGCTGTTGTCCGTTCATCAAGGACTTGTTCTTTGAGCACTTGCCCTCTCTCTGTGTGTTTATTAGTGAGGAATTTGTAATAATGAAACGTGATACTACGTGGCCTTGAGGTTAAAAAGATTTAGTGGTGTTTGTATCAACGCTGCTGCGGGTGTAGCTGTACTGACAGTTATGGGCGTGGTTTAGAAATCCTGCAGGTCCTTCATCTGCTTAAAAATCTCACGATAGACAGCCGCTTTATCCAATCACATCCAAGTATTTATCTAAAAGTACCTGCCCTTTAGTTGATGCCGACGAAATAGGATTAAACCAGAAAAAAATTTCTAAACTGGGATTTATGTAGAAAAAGATAGGACTAAACAAAGACTTAACAAGGACTAAACAAGGACTAAATGAGGTCTAAACAAAAACTAAACGAGCACTAAACAAGGAGTAAACCAAGACTGAATGATGTCTAAACATATCCAAACCAGGAATAAACAAGGACTAAACCAGGGCTAAATGAGGTCTAAACAAAGACTAAACCAGAGCTAAACAAGGACTAAACCAGGGCTAAATGAGGTCTAAACAAAGACTAAACCAGAGCTAAACAAGGACTAAACCAGGACTGAATGAGGTCTAAACATATCCAAACCAGGAATAAACAAGGACTAAACCAGGGCTAAATGAGGTCTAAACAATCACTAAACCAGGACTAAACAAGGACTAAATCAGGACTAAACAAGGACTAAACAAGGACTAAACCAGGACTAAACAAGGACTAAACAAGAACTAAACCAGGGCTAAATGAGGTCTAAACAATCACTAAACCAGGACTAAACAAGGACTAAAGCAGGACTAAATGGGGTCTAAACAAGAACTAAACTAGAGCTAAACAAGGACTAAACCAGGACTAAACACAGACTAAATCAGGACTAAACAAGGACTAAACAAAGACTAAACCAGGACTAAACACGGACTAAATCAGGACTAAACAAGGACTAAACAAGGACTAAACCAGGACTAAACAAGGACTAAACAAGAACTAAACCAGGGCTAAATGAGATCTAAACAATCACTAAACCAGGACTAAACCAGGACTAAACAAGGACTAAACCAGGTCTAAACAAGGACTAAACCAGGACTAAACCAGGACTAAACAAGGACTAAACCAGGTTTAAACAAGGACTAAACCAGGACTAAACCAGGTCTAAACAAGGACTAAACCAGGACTAAACACGGACTAAATCAGGACTAAACAAGGACTAAACAAGGACTAAACCAGGACTAAACAAGGACTAAACAAGAACTAAACCAGGGCTAAATGAGATCTAAACAATCACTAAACCAGGACTAAACCAGGACTAAACAAGGACTAAACCAGGTCTAAACAAGGACTAAACCAGGACTAAACCAGGACTAAACAAGGACTAAACCAGGTTTAAACAAGGACTAAACCAGGACTAAACCAGGTCTAAACAAGGACTAAACCAGGTCTAAACAAGGACTAAACCAGGTTTAAACAAGGACTAAACCAGGACTAAACCAGGTCTAAACAAGCACTAAACTGGCCGTCAACATGATGGACCTCAGTATTTCTAAAATCCTGTGTACGGCCCTGCCCATAGCACTGACACACACTCCCTCCATTGTATTAACCATCTCATTTATGCAGAAATTGTCAGTTTTATTGCTTTTTTATATTATGATTTTTTTCTTGCCATCTAATAAAGACTTCAACTTTAAAGCCTAACAGAAGCCAGGAGGAAGCAGGAGGTCCTCTCTCAGTCTTACACTCGACAGGAGAGGGATGTATGTGAATTATTAAAGGTGCCAATTAGAGCCGCTGACATTTAGATCAAAAAACACCATGACATTGGCCTTTAGCTCTCTCTTCTCCTCTCTCTTCCTTCTCAAACGTTTACACACAAACACTTACTCTTCCACTGATACAAAGGGCACCGCGGCTCCTCCTTAATAAATGAATAAGAACTCAGGACGGGCCGGAGCAGTGGACAAAGACCGCTGGGAACTCAGCCAGAACGGACAGCGATGCCTCAGAGCTGACATTTGACATAATTGGCAGAAAGGAGAGGTCTTCAGTGGGCGTTGCCATTGTACAGTGAGCGTTTTATCTGTACATTATGAAGTCAAAGGATAAATACGAAGTAAAAATGCACGAACGCAAAGATAAACTTGGAAGGCCTCTGCATATAAGAAATATGGTACAATGAAATTACCCAAAGAGAAATTTTATCTGGGCTTATGTTGTAACAGTGGGATAAACGCCGCTGTTATGTTGTGTAATTGTGAATCTAATAACTCCTGGTTATGTAAAGGGCATAGTGCTGAAATTGCAGGGACATCTGGTGACCATTAGAGCCGTTTATAAAGTCTTTGTCCTGATGTCTGCTTCTTTTAATTATATTATGATGACTTGTAACACAGCTACAGACATGTAAGTGAAGTGAATTTTTACTTGCTCCACAAATAGAATAGAAAGTTAGGTCGTTTTCACACTCTTTGCCAAATGAGCTTTTGGACACTCAACACCTGGACCAAGAACGCTCTAAATGGACTTTGGAAGGCCCTCACCACACTCTGCGTCTACTGTGTGAAAGCATGGATGTATAATAAGACCTGGACTAGGGCACTGCCCCCTCTCCCCTGATGCCAATTTTACCAGTGGCCGCTCTCTGGAACTGCAGCAAAAAATCCCATGCAGGCCAGAAAACATTTTTCCCATAAAGCGCAGTAAAAAGAACACCTACAGCTTCCAAAATAATTGTATTTTGTAGCGTTTTATTATCTATTTCCACACCGTGAACTTTTTCTTTCCTTGAAATCTTTAAAAATAACTTTTTATGGTTTGTGATGTCACTGCTCTAGCCCACCTATCGCACCCATCGGTCAGAGTCGATCGCGTGGTACGTGAAGCAAGACCACGCCTGCGCTATGGGCCGCACAACACAGAAGTAAAAAACTTTTTTGGAATCACGCACCAATGAGCACGACTGCTGAAAACAACAGCGGTCATAACTTGACCTAACTTGTCTAGTTCCAGAGCTGAGGTACCCAGTGAAGTGTGTGTTGTGTGTTTTGTGTTGTATAATAAAACTCAGCCCCGTTGTTTCACTAAATATGCCACTGAACAGCACGCCACACACTTAAGGCTGTTACATTCTCTGCAGGAACAGAGACATTTGTTCTCTCTCAGGGCTGCGCAAACAGAGTGACGTCATTCTGGTTTTGTGGCTTGTCCTGGGCAGAACTTTTTTTCTTGTGGGGTGTCCGAGAACTACTGTGTGATTTGAAGAGGGCGTGGTTAATGAGCTGGAGGAAAAGGGCGACTAACATCAGTGGGAGGGTCCTATGATGACTTCCCAGAGTTCTGTGGTTGTGTTTGTCATTAAATAAGAACTAACTATGATTTAACTTTGTTCTTGTTCTTGCCACCTCAAGAAAGGGGAAAAAACATTGTAACACTCTTCATGCATCACTAACGCAGTCTGAAGCAGAGTCTTACCGTGGCGGTGAGTCGGGGTACAGGCTGTTGATCTGGGACAGACTCTCTCTGTACGAGTCGAAGTCTAAACCTGGGGGAAACTCCTCTAAACAAGTGGACCTCAGCTCCCCCACTGAGCCGCCGTACGAGAAACCATCCTGACCTGGACACACAGTCAGCAAACACCTTCATCAGAGCTTCCCAAAGCTATGTCAAGAGTTAAAGTAATAGTTTAAAAAGTCAGTCAATAATTTAAAGCAGAACTCAGTAACGTTTTTACCTTAAAGAAACAGTTTTGGAGTCTGTGTGATGGTTAAATGAGTTGTTGTGGTGAGAATAAAGCGTCCTGCATCTCCCCCTGGTGGCTGAAAATGGCTTGAGTGCTGCCGACAGTCACTGAAGTCTCGGGTCTCGTGAGAAAGCAGTCAGCACAACAAGCTAGCGACGGCTTTATTTCTAAATTTTAACATTTTAACATTTTAAACATTGTGAATTTTCACAGAGGGGAAAACTAAATTAAGCTGAGCGAGGAATCCCAAAGGAGTCAACTGGACTTGTGAGATTTTATGCTTTACTCCAAAAAGTAGGGGGAGCTCCGTAGAAGAAAATGAGGCAGAAACGGCAAAGAAACGAGCAGAGTTACTGAGTTCCACTTTAACCAAAAGTTATCTCAACTTGGATAACTCTATTCATTCAGTGTTGAGTACACAACTGATGACCCCTGGCTGTCATGTGACTGATGTGTGTAAAATGTCAGCTAAATTAGATAAGTTTCAGGAGTGTGGCTAATGTGAAGAAATTGTCCTTCAGGTGAAAACTGTGGTTTCTCGATAACCTGTGGGTAACCTTGGCAGTACTTCATGTCATTAGCATGTGTCTGCTGTGTCTTTCAAGCTTTTCTTTGGCTCTTTTCATTATTTTATAAACAGAGTAATACTAGAGGTTTGATTGGGAAAGTAAGAAAACAGGACCAGACAATCACCTTTGGGTCCTGCAATCTAAATGTTAAATGATATTTGGTGGTCACATCTATCACTGCCTAAAATAGATTTTTTAAATCTTTCAGGTGCTCCCTTTTTCTTTCAGGGCCGCCATAGCAAACCTGTCTCATGGTGATCATTTGGCCATTTTATTAAGTGTCTTGCCTAAGAACACAACGACAGCGTGTGCTCTGAGCAAAGTTCAAACTAGTGACACTGACTAGTGTTGTAGCGCCTGTGACTGTGTCTTGGTCTTGAGACCAATCTGGAGACAATTCTTTTATTTTGATATTTATATTTTATATTTTCTACTTTTTTATACTGGTTTTGGTTTTGGTCTTGGTCTCGGTCTTGGTCTCCAATCCAATTTTACTCAATCTTGACTCTGGTGGTCTCTGAGATTTTATTGACCAAACTTTATGAGAAAATGCTATTCTTCATAATTTTGGAGAAATTAGTTTTCTGCATTAGGAGAACTGACTTTTTCCCTTTATTTAGTGTTAGCTCACAGGGTTTGGTCTACACCTGGTCTTGGTTTGCTTTGGTCTTGGTCTTATCTCGGTCCTTTTATGTCTTAGCCTGGCCTGCCAGACAAACTCTTTTCTTATTCTATACAAAGAAGTTAGTCTGGAACCTCTTCCCATTAGTTTCGTTTCTGAGGCGGAACAATGACAGGAAACCAATCAGAGAAACGAAGGGCGGGACATAAGCTGCACACCTCTGACCCAAACAAACATGGATTCTTGCTGGGTTTTTTTACATTAAACACCATAATACGCCGTATTATGTGCAGCTCTGTACTTATTTCTGAAATTGGACAGCAGCAGAAGCCAGTTGTACAGAGAGTTGTGGAAGAAGTTTTTTTTTTTTAGTGCATTTGTTAATCATCAAATGTGAACTGGACTTAACTGATGTTAAAATGGCAACAGGTGACAAAGGAAATCTACAAACCCCATTAATCAGGTCAGAGAAGTTATTAAATTAGCTCGGTAGCTAGCGCTATCTTAGTTAGCTCTTCCGCTTTCGTAAGACGCGCTGCAGATAAACGACTGTGATTGGTCATTTCCAAATTGAATCAAAGAAATGCTCCGCTCTGTGAGGGGAACCAGACTGTCCTGCTTGCAAAAAGCAAGTAGGAGAGTCTGGCTCGCCAGGCTTTATATGTCTTGGTCTCGAACCCTGAAAGTCTCAGCCTTGTCTTGGTCTTGGTTCACTCTGGCCTTGGACTTGGTCTTGATTAGTACAGAGAAATCAACCAGGGGAGGGATTTCTGGGGGGATGGGGTGGGCAACCAAGGGGCAGGACATGTATCCTTCTATAGTTCAGTTATATGTGGGGGGGCCCTATCAAGTTTATCAGTGGCCCTACACTTAACCCATTGCGCCACTGTCGGTCCATTCCCTGCAATTGGTAATTGTCAGAAAAGAGAATAGCATGTGTTTAATATGTAAAATATTCATGTTGCTTTTTAATGGATATATTTTTAATAATATTTTAATACGCTAGAGCGAGAGAGAATTTTCCAACAATATCATGGAAAACTAATAGACCACCATATACACTTTTTCACAATGGGCAATTTAGAGTCACAGATTAACCTAAACATGCATGTCTGTAGAGAGAAGGGTAAATTGTAGTGGACAAGTGCTGCTGCCAGTGTAAAATGTAAAGTCTGTGTTTGTTGACTCTGGAGAACGACAGTGTGTTAGTGAACCGACCGTAGCTTGCTCGCAGATGGGGGTTCCTGAGCCGGCTGTCCTTCCGGAGACTGCCCACGATGATGGTGATGCACGAGAGGAAGAGGACCAGGCCTATGACGATCCCAGCCACCACCAGAGGAGACACCAGCAGAGAGGGCTCTCCCCCGGCCTCGCGCTCGCTCCTGCAGTCTGGGTACTCCCCATGGCTCTGGTTGGAGCTCACTGCTGACGGCACACAGGAGAACATAGAGTGGATAAAGCAATGTCTTCATTCAAAAATACTGTTCAGTGTCAAAAACTATAGGGCTGGACAATATTAAAATACCTGAGGCTGCAAGTAATTTTATTTTACTGATTAGTTGGTTACATTTCATTCATATTTATTAAATGATTGCACAATAAATCACCATCGTCAAAACTGTTCAGTCCTATCAGAAACCAACAAAATGGAAAGTACTGTATTAATATCCCAGAAAACTGTATTATTGCAATTTTTCATAATAAATGGGAACGACAACTACATTTGTCATCAAAAAGCACTTTCTTTGACTGCATCACGAGGTTGAAGTTCAAAATTTGTATTCAGGCTCCAAAGCCAACTATTTTTATATTAAGATACTTTATTGTCATTGTGCAAAAAATATATAATCAGGGTTCATACACTTCTTTTTACCAAGAATTTTCCATGACTTTTCCAAAAACTTTTGACAAAATTTCCAAGACCGGAAAAATGACTTACACGTTTTTAAATAGTATTCAAAATGTACAATGTGGTGCATTGGAAACATATTTCTGCTGCAATGTCATTAAATTTGGATGCTGAAAAAAAAAAAAAAACTGTTGAGGCTTCTTCCCCCAGAAATATATTATTTCACTAGTTTTACTGACTTATACACCAGAGATTAAAACATAATTATGCTATACTAGATAGAAACTAATGATCTATGATGTTTTAAAGCATTACCAAAACCAAAAGACCAGCAAAAAAATAATTTAGTTCAAATATTCTGACAAAAAATAGCTATACCTTTTCCTGTAGTGAGAAGAAGATGAGGCCAAGAAGACAGCGTACTGTATTCTAGCTGGCACAGGTTTAACTAGGAGTGGCCCAGTGTTACTCAGACTATTTAAATTTCCAAAACTTTTCCAAAACGTTACACCAAAATATAGAATTTCAAAACTTTTTAAAATTCCATGACTTTTCCAGGTTTTCTACGACTGTACGAACCTTGTAAAATAAAACTCAGGTGCAAGAAAAGATTAGACCGAGAGGAAGGCGTTGACGTGGCCCAGGCATCTGTTTGGGACGCTGAGGGAAGTGTCTTTGCTGAGACTGCTGCCTCTGCGACCTGACCTTGAATAAGCAGCATAGAATAGATGGATGGATTTAGTGGACTTTTTTTTTTTTTTGGTAGCTCAATTTAAAGAGCATTTACCCTTGAACTTGAAAATCACTGATTTGGGTCTGCGTAAGATATCTTTTTTCTTGTGAGTAAGGCCCAGTACCATGTGAGGAAAAACTCTTTGGCATTTCCTTTGTTAAATAAGAGACATGTTTCAGTGCTGGAGTGCCTGGTACACTGTAAAAAAAAAAAAAAAAAAAAAAAAAAGTTGCCAAAACTCAAAAGGTCAAGGCAACAAGATCCCTTAAGATTTTCAACTGTTTTTTTTTTTGTTTGTTTGTTTTTTTCAATTTAACGTTCATATGTCTAAAAACATTCAATTTTATTTTTACTCACTATCATTATTTTTTTTAACTCATCTTACAGCGAACTCACTATTCTTTGTTCAGAAAAAGCAATACTATTGTTGATTAAAAAAAAAAAAAAAATCTAAAAAAAACTAATTACTGAATTTAACAAATCAATTTTAGAATTTTAACAACTTTTTCTGAACTGGCTGTAAGATGAGTTAAAAAAAATAATGATAGTAAGTAAAACCTAAAATTTTAAGTTTTTAGACATATGAACATTAACTTAAGTGAACAAAAAATATTAGCCTTGAGTTTTTGCTGTTTTTTTTTACAGTGTAGCTTTCTTGCTAGCCCTCCTGCCTATGTTACAATTGGACTGAAAATAATAATTCCACTGATATTGATGTTGCGTTCATGTGCTCCTCGTGTGCTAGTCTTTCCGTGATGAGAAGTCTTTTTTTCTGACTTAGTTTTGTGCTTTTATCTCGGAAAGTCAAGCTACTGACGTCACAAACACGCCAACGGAGCTGTGGGCGAGCAATGTTATTATTACTGTTTAACTCAGCGAACTAGTCAGATTTAACATTCTCACTACTGAAAAGCTGAACGTTAATAAGTTTAGCAAATACAGCTTTAGCTAAAGAACCTTAGTTTGTTAGGGGAAGAATAAATTAATGGCATTTCTAACCCAATTCTGTTCCTCTTATGTGAGCGACAGTTTATTGTAAACTCATAATATCAATATATTATCCATCCATCCATATATGCATACATACATACATACATACATCCACCCACCCATCCATACATCCATCCATACATACATCCATACATCCATCTATCCATACATCCATCTATCCATACATACATCCATACATACATAGATCCATCCATCCACCCACCCATCCATCCATTCATCCATCCATCCACCCACCCATCCATCCATCCACCCATCCATCCATCCATCCATCCATCCACCCATCCATCCATTCATCCATCCATCCACCCATCCATCCATCCATCATCCATCCACCCACCCATCCATCCATCCACCTATCCACCCATCCATCCATCCATCCATCCATCCATCCACCCACCCATCCACCCACCCATCCACCCATCCATCCACCCATCCATCCACCCATCCATCCATCCATTCATCCATCCATCCATCCATCCATCCACCCATCCATCCACCCATCCATCCATCCATTCATCCATCCATCCATCCATCCATCCATCCACCCATCCATCCACCCATCCATTCATCCACCCATCCATTCATCCACCCATCCATCTATTCATACATCTATACATACATACATACATACATACATACATACATACATACATAAATACATACATACATACATACATACATACATACATACATACATACATAAATACATACATACATACATACATACATACATACATACATGCATACATACATACATACATACATACATACATGCATACATACATACATACATAAATACATACATGCATGCATACATACATACATACATACATACATACATAAATACATACATACATACATACATGCATACATACATACATACATAAATACATACATGCATGCATACATACATACATACATACATACATACATACATACATACATACATACATACATACATACATACATAAATACATACATACATACATACATACATACATACATACATGCATACATACATACATACATAAATACATACATACATACATACATACATACATACATACATACATACATACATACATACATACATACATACATACATACATACATACATACATACATACTATACACTACATACATACATACATACATACATACATACATACATATATACATACATACATAAAATGCAAATGAATTTTCAGCCATTTTTCTGCTCTGTCCATGAAGCAGATGACGTCTCGTGTGAAAGCAGCAGGTTTTGACCCGAGTTCTTTGAGGAAACATCGTTCTTGTGCATTTCTTCATTTTTCCCCTGAGTTTCTGAGGAGCACATGAACGCAGCATCACTACAGCAGAGCCGGTAGCACGAGCCTGCTCTCTGTCACTGTCCCGGCTCTGTTTCTGCGCTCCACTGTGTGACAGATAATTACAGAGCGAGTCTCCACACACAACACTTAGTCATCATTAGATTACACTGTGATCCTGTTTCATATCTCTGCTGCCTGTACGCTCCGCTTCTCCTCCGTCTGTCTGCTCTTACTAATTATTACAAATATTATATTATTACAGGCAGGTTTTGTCAGAGTTGAAGTGAACCGAGCGACACTGGTTCTGCTTCCTAAACTTCCTGTTCATTATGGATTTGTTTCGGCGCGTGAACAATCTGTCACCCTTTAATAAGTTGACATAAATATTGACATTCAAAAACAATACACATCTGTCAAACCCTGCTCTAGTTCCCCCTCTGTCAGTAACACTCTATAATAATAATTTTTTTTCTAATTTATTTATTTATAAAGGGACAACACTGCAAAAAATCTATATCTAGCATTAGTTAAAATGACTTAAATTCAGATTATTAACCTTGATTTGAGTATTTTTTACTAGATTAGATTTATTTACTTACTAGGCTAGATTATTTGACTTGTTTCAAATTATTTCTGTCTTAATTTTAAACCATTTTTACTTATTTCAAGCAAAATTATCTGCCAATGGGGTAAGTGGAATTTTCTTACCCCATTGGCAGATAATTTTGCTTGAAATAAGAAAATTCCACTTACCTCATTGGCAGATAATTTTGCTTGAAATAAGTAAAAATGGTTTAAAATTAAGACAGAAATAATTTGAAACAAGTTAAATCATCTAGACATATTAGTAAATAAATCCAATTTAATAAAACATTACTCAAATCAAGGTTAATAATCTGAATTCAAGTAATTTTAACTAATGCTAGATATTGATTTTTTGCAGTGAATACATATTAATGAACATTTAGCATGTAAATATATGAGATTATAGCCTAAGTTCCATCTCTAGTCCCTTGGCAGGTTGATGTCAATACTTAAGGACAAGGGACAATGAACAAACAACAAGTATACAAACATACAGAGCACATACAAACAAATACACTACACCAATGCTAAAAATCTATCTATCACAGGTAAAATGTTCAGCACCATGTATGTAACCCATTAACAAGATATAAAATGTAAGTGCTAATACTGCATGTTTTAGATTACGCACTACCCCAACTTCATTTTATAAACTATACAAATACAATAAAACAATGAATAATAACGTCTATATTTCCTGATGTACACCTCCCATCTCCCTTATATATAAACAATAGTAGTCTATAAATTATGATTACAGTTTTGTCTTTCCACTAACCGTTTTTTCAAGGCTTTACTAAATGATGAACAGGTACTGTGTTCCAAGTTTGAGATTAGGGCTGCATAATATATCGCAAAATTATCGTTATCGGAATATCAGCAAACACAATATCCATATCGCAAGAATCTAAATATATCACAATAACGCTGTGGTCTTCCATCTGACAGAGATTTACACTGAAGAATCATTTTCCACCACAGACTTAAAAGAACATGTGTTGTGACTAAATAAAAATGTTTAAAAAGTCCAGTTTTAGTGGTAATTTAATGAATTTAGTCACAGCTTAGCCTTGTTTTATTCCTGGTTTAGTCTGTGCTAAGTTTTGATTTTGCCGCTGTTTTGACTTGTAAATACAGGAACTTACATTTTTGTAAAATGTAGTGAATTTAACTTACTATGTTCGAAAAGTAGGCTCTATTTTCAAATATCGCAATAATATCGTTATCACAATTTTCAACATAGTTATCGAATATCGCATTTCCTCCATATCGTGCAGCCCTTATTGAGATGCTCGATAAGAAAATGATAGCTGCCCCAACACACTTTTTCTAGTTGTCCTGTTAGATTTTCACTTTACAAAGTCTTTTAAAGGAGGTTTTTGAGAATTTTGTAAACAAGAACTGAATCAGGACACTTTATGAGGTCTCAGAGTCTCATTTTTTTTTAGAGATGTAAGTGTAATTTTTGTCAAATACAAGGGGAAAAAAATCAGGAAGTGCATATTTAAGCTTTCCAGAGAGTATAAGGATGATCACAGAGCACATAGGAAAGTTTTCTCTCATTTCACATAAATAAATAAGCCTACACACTACTAGGCTAAAACTAGCAAACAAGATTAGATTAAAGGGTTTGTATTGTGCCTTTTATTCAAAAATTCATATTGTATAGAAGAATTATCCTGTTGTTATGTAATGTATTTGTTATAAAAGTCTGTTGTGAGTGTGGAACAATGTGATGTTAGTAATAAAGGGTGTTTTCAGACCATCCTGTATTTTTGTTTGCTTGCTTTGGAGAAAGAGGCAGGCATTATAAGATTTATCTTCCTTCTGCTCCTTTTCGATTATGTAACAAAAGCATGTGAATTTACTTTATCTTGAAACAAAGCCTACAAAGCCTACTGAAATGAAATAAATTAAAAATTTGGGTCACCTCTAGAACCTGCATGGCATATTTCTCAAGCTTTAAAAACATAATATGTACTAAAAGAAGGCAGTTTCCTAATAATTATTTTACTACTGCCATAAAGAAACAGGTGGAGAGACCAGCAGAGGGCAGCAGAGTGTAATGATTTTTGGAATATTTACTACAAAATTAAAAATAGCTGTGCTGACTCAGTGGAAACAGAGCTTGTACACTGTTTTTTTGGATAAATGAGTGAGCGCGCACTGGATGTAGAAGGTTTGTTGATTAGTGTTTCATGGAAAAGAGCGTTCTGAGGCCTTAGAAACTCAGCGCCAGAGACTAGAGGATTACTCAAACAGGTATGAATGACACAAAGCACAACTCCAGGTGTGTTTTTGATGAGGGAAGAACATTGTAACATGGTAGAAAGCTCAAAAAAGTAAAACTTGTATAACATATTCCCTAAAATATGTGAGTAACTTATAACTTGCACAAAAATCTATAGAAAAACAAGATGTCTTGATTGAGACAGCTCCTGACTCGTGTCTGTGTAATGTCAGAGACCTGCCTGTGTCGTCTGCTGCTGTGTGGCGCTCTGTCATTGCTCTGAATACAAAGCAGCAGAAACAATCAGAACAGCTAAATGATTTACTCTCAGTATCATCTTCATTTCGCCCGCCGTGCTCCTTTATTGCCCGTTTCTTGCCTCTTCCCCCGTCTATGCCTCTTCAGAGCGGCCGGTGCTGTTGTCTGCAGTAATTTGGTTTGGCGCAGGATCCCGAGAAGAGGAGCGCGTTCTCTCACCAAATGATTCCCGGCAGACCGCGCTCCTCTCAGCGGCGCGTCGTATTTCACACACTTTGGTGCCTCCTGTCTCCCTCCTCTAACATCGTTTTCATTTTACTTCTGATCTTGTTACATAAACTCCATTTTCTATCAAACTCCACAGAGAGAGCTCACGGTGGAAATGTATAATTATATAGATTTATATGAGCATCAGGCATAGTATTTTCATCTGATTATCAGACAATGCAAGACAATGCAGAGATTTCCATTCATTTACTGGGAACACTGACCAGAACAGAATAAAAATGTGAGTTGTTAGTGCTTCCTACATTTTATTGCTTGCTATTTCATGTCACATGTTGTGTTTAATGCAATGTAAACAATAAATGTATTCAGCAGAGGCCTGTACTATGAAGCTGGCTGAACTTATCCTGGATATATCTCTCCTACCCTGAATAGAACCCAGACCTGTCTCTGGACAAGATGTACTACAAAGCAGGTTGTAAACTCACTGAGTTAACTCTGCTTTTTTCTGTGGCGCTGTGAGCGTGTTTGTATGGAACAGACAGAGTCGGCGCTAAACCGACCAATCATGTAAACATCTTGGAGACAGTGCATCTGAATAGCACCAAGAAACGACAATAAACCATAGATACATGCACTAAACTCAGGAAACATGTGGCACACAGCTCCAAAGACTGAATGAACTGAATATATCAAATTCCTGGACCAGGTTAACGCTTCAATGTATCTACCTTCAATATAGAAATCCAGCTACAAATAAACACTACATGTTTTTATTTAATTTAATTTAATTTTACATTTTCCTTTTAGTGTCCCTTGCTTCTCATTTCAGCTTGTATGAGGATTATCTATTTTTCGATCAACAAACACTTTGTTCAGCTCAACATTTTGGAACTGTAGTTGGGCGGGTCAGCATCCCTAAATGAGTTGATAAGCATTTACTTTGTTGGGTCCCTTCAGATTCTCTTTTGGTAACATGTCTCCCCCTCCCTCTTATATTGTATATTTATTTTGTTTTGTTTAATGTCAGATTTGTGCTTTGCTTCTCTTTTCTTTGTCTCTGCTTTTCTTTTTCTTTTTTCTCCTGTTTTGTGGTGTAAGCAGCCATTAATCCAGTGTGTTAAGATGTGCACAAGCGCGGACTAAACCAATAAAAGTGTTCTGAGAGTTAAAACACTACTCTAGTTCCCCCTCACCTCAGATGAGGTCTCAGAGTTGATACTTATGGATACACAAGGAGAGATTCTTCTGAACAATGCAATGTTTATAAAAATCTAACTCATGATGTCGTCTCATAAACGTTTCTCAGCTGTTGGTGCGTTGTATGACCACATGGCCCTAGATCCAGTGCCCTGTGCTCTCCATTTGCTCTTTCCACTTTAACATGATTTAAAACAGTGGCACAGAGAGAGGGGAAGAGAGCGATGGGGCTAAGATGGTAATAAATGGTGATAGTGTTATGTTTTCGAACCCTGAGGGCCCTGGACCCAGCTGCAGACTGAGCGGACAAATTGAGTTTGTGGGAGCGATTGTTTGTGAAAGACTGGGGCTGGAGCGAGAACGTATGCTTTAAAATATGATGGGCTGAACAGAATACTGCACAAAAAATGTAAATAAACACTGGAAAGCAGCCCTAGCCCTACTGTATACTTTATGCTTCAAAGGGAGAAAATATAACTTTTTTTACCTTAAGGGGTCCTATATTTAGCTTTTTCAGGCTTAGTTTTGTACACCTTTCATTAGTATTTTATATTTTTTAACTTAAAATAATGTATATGTGGAAAACGTCCTCTTTTGGGGAGCTGTTACTTTGCAGAGAATGCTTGGATTAGGTGTCTGCCGTCCCCTGCTGGCAATGGTGGGGAATGGACAGAGCATAAAATGGCTATTTAGCTGTTAGCAACATAATGCTAATAGATAGATAAATGAGCTGACTGCTTCATAGTGACGGCAATTTAAGCTCTGAAATGATCAGAATAAGTTCAGGGATGGTGTATGGGCTTTAAAGCACAAAAGAACTTCCTGGTTTCACGTCTATAGAGCCTGGTGAGCACAGTTGCCAAATCTGAAAGTCAAAAACCCACCCAACAGCAACTTAAAACTCACTCATAACCTGCAGAACAGCCAATAAAAACACTGCACGACTATAAATTGTGCCGCTGTGTTGAAAGAAGCGCTTCTCCGGTGACAGAGACGTGCTGCTTTGGCCTGGCTTCACTGTGATCAGCTTTGGGTTTAAAGATTTGTCATTCAAAACAAGAATTTTTATTTAGAAAGCCCATATCATTCACATAACCTGCACTCAAAAATAGATCTGCCTGCAGATAATTTTTTTCACTCATGGTAACACTTAAAAAGCCGCCCAAATCCGGGGGAAAACTGCAGACTTGGCAACCCTGGCAGTGAGACCGAGCATTTTCAGCTCTTGAGAGGAGGACGGCCCCAGCATACAGAGGGCCGTCTCAAATAAAATACTACTCCAGGTCTGTTTTTGAGGAGGAAACATCATAACATGGTTAAAAGATTAAAAAAAAAAAAAAAGATTTAGCAGAATAGAGGACCTTTAACTAACAGTTTCTGCAAAAAAAATAAAATAAAATAATGCAGCAAATTGGTCCAGACTATTACTTTTATTCATTAAATTTCTCTTCCGCCCTCCTGTAATGGGTCGTGGGTGGCTGAAGCAACTATGGGCCTCAGGCGGGGTACATCAGTGAATCAGTTAGATACAGAACTGACACAGAGACACACAGACAAGCCGTTCACTCTCACATTTATTCACTACAGGGGCAATTTAAGTCCTGTTCTTCAACAATGCAACAGTCACGCCGCCTCTGATTCACATTTACACAAAAACACTAAAGTGTAAGGAACATATTATAAACTATAATACTGCTATTTGTCCAGCAAACAGCGCAGTGGGCCCCACAAATGCTCTACACCACACAGTGAGTAAACAGCAGAGGAAAACTGTTCCATCTGCAACTTTTCAACCACTTTAGTATCTTGTGGTTTTCTGTAGCTATTCTGAAATGAGTAAAGTAAGTATTTATACAGATATTACTGACAGATACTGGACTAAATATGAACGTGTGAGACATAAAATCCCTGTAGTTCTCGTTTTCACAGTTTACACGAGAGCAGAGCGGCTCCGAGACCAAAACACCTCTTCTAGCTTTTTCAAAAGATTGCAGATTCAGAAAACGGAAACCTCGTGTAAAATAAAGTCCGAACTGCAATCAAATCTTTGTGGATTCGGCAAAATGCATTATTGTCTAAACCAGTGATTCTCAAAGGAGGGTCGCAAGCCTTTGCAAAAAAAAAAAAAAAAAAAAAAAAAAGAATAAAAAAAGTAATGTTACTGTTACACCTAAGGTAGAAGTGAGCGCTGCTTAATTCACCTTAAGCACAATGTCTTTCAGTATTTACCACTGAAAACGTCATCAAAAGAAAAGTAAATTTACTTTTTTTTGTAGACTTGAATCCTTTTGAATTGCACTTTTTAATTTCATGTATTTTGGTTTTAAATTCAACTAAATCTAACAGAATGTAGAAGAGAATGGTTCCCTTTCTGCCATCGCCACTTGCTTGTTAAATGTGTTCTGTTTGTGTTTTTTCTGTTCAGGTTCAATATATTTGATCTGCTGAAATATCTCTTTATCTCTTGGGTCATGGCTTGTCATTTTAGGTGATGGTGGGTCCTGAAGCCCAACGATAAAACTTCCCTCATTTCAAAAGATTCTGCCATGTTTTTCTCCATGTTTTTTTTTTTTTTTTATAAAAACATTACAAAAACACTGATTATTGACAAAAAGTTGTTTTAAAGTAATATTTTAAAACAAGTATACAACTGTAATTAATTTTAAATGTTTTTTATGTACTTAATGGTTTTAGGTACTTAATATTTTCATTGACTTTTTATATTTTTGTATTTGTTTTTATGAACCAAAACCATGTGTCTGAAATAATAATAATAATAATAATAATAATAATAATAATAATAATAATAATAATAATTATAATAATAATAATAATAATAAATTAAAATTAAAATTGAAATATAGACAGCCTCTGGGGGCCCCCCTGTTTTTTCTATGTATGTATGTTTTTTTTGTAGTTATAAACCAAAACCATGTGTCTGAAATAATAATAATAATAATAAAAAAAAATAAATAAATAAATTAATTAATTAATAAATAATAATAATAATAATAATAATAATAATAATAATAATAATAATAATAATAAATTTAAATTAAAATTGAAATATAAACAGCCTCTGGGGGCCCCCCTGTTTTTTCTATGTATGTATGTTTTTTTCTGTATTCATAAACCAAAACCATGTGTCTGAAATAATAATAATAAGAAAAATAAAAATAAATAAATAAATAAATAACAATAATAATAATAATAATAATAAATTAAAATTAAAATTGAAATATAGACAGCCTCTGGGGGCCCTCCTGTTTTTTCTATGTATGTATGTTTTTTCTGTTTTTATAAACCAAAACCATGTGTCTGAAATAATAGTAATAATAATAATAATAATAAGAAAAAATAATACACTGAAATTGAAATTAAAATATCGACAGCCTCTGGGGGCCCCCCAGTAGTACCTTCGCGGCCCCCCAGGGGACCCTGGACCCCACTTTGGGTACCACTGATCTAACACATTCACATCTTTGGACAGTGGGAGGAAGGGGACATGCAGACCACACAGAGAGTCGCTTGGGACATTAGACCTCCTGATGTGCACTGACACAACCTTGACCCTCTGTAAACCCAACATATGCCCGAGTCACTTTGTCAGTGTAGGCTGCTCACGAGTGCGTCATAGACATCACCCAGGATCTTGCTCCCAGCTGCTGGAGGTTGAAGGTTTCACTCCTCCCGGGTCGAGAGAGCATGAGCCACACACACAGTGACCCCATAGCGCTTCACTTGGCTCAGTCTGCTATATGTTCACGTAGGTTCATATGTGATGAAACAGCCCCAGAATAATCCACTTTGACAGACTGTCACTAAAGCTTACTGTAGGGAGCTCAGACCAGCGCCTATAGACTGCACAGTTGCTGTTTGTGGAGCTAGAGGCTTAGACTTGTCTTGTGTTTTCTGGCTTCCCGTCACACATTTACAGAAAACAACCACAGATGAACTAAGGCGCCAGACACAGAACAGAATGGGGAATGCGCGATATCTCATTTTGGATCTGATGTGACCCAATGAAGTGGTTAAGACACATTAGTTTCTGTAGCATGTGATTTAGGATAACAGAAGAGGGGGAAAAAAAGCCTCTGAGACCTCATCTGGACAGTTATGAAGTGTTTTTGAGGGGAACTAGAGCAGGGACTGACATTTTTTTGACCGATCACAGACCCAGAACAAACGGGGGTGGTCTCATTCTGATCAGGGACACTTTCATTGTTTGAGTCCAAGCTCGTGCACGTGTTTAAACACTGGAGTAATGGCAAAGACATCAATTCCAGCGCAGGGTCCAACTGTTTACACCTCAGGAAAAAATAGAAACAGACAAAAAAAAAAGAGAAGCAAACCATAGCAGCATACCAATGTGCAGTACAGCTATAAAGCCCCAAACTGTTCAGTGAAAGGTGGAGAGGTCTGCTGTGTGTTCAGGAAACAAAGAGAGTTAAACCTAGATTTTGGTATGATTAGCATTCAACCAATATCTTTCATTTCTTTTCATTCCTAACATTTAAAGGCTAGAAGGACAATGACTGTGAATTTTGGCAACAGAATTGATAAGACTTCAATAGATTTCCAAATTTTCAGGGAACAAGGGACAAAAGACAATTCTGCATAAGCATGATGAGGTTTGATGATGATGAGTGAAATTTACAGTTTTTACTCACTTTTAACTTCTGCCAGCTAAAGGTTTAAAGCTTCAAATCAGTCTTGGGCCAGCTGAAATCAAAAATGTTCAACTCCCTCACCTCAGAAGACATTATAATGATATGAATGAAAGATAATAAGAATA
This sequence comes from Bostrychus sinensis, assembly GCA_020698575.1. Lineage (NCBI taxonomy): Eukaryota > Metazoa > Chordata > Actinopteri > Gobiiformes > Eleotridae > Bostrychus > Bostrychus sinensis. Next base: position 7,935,144 of record CM036254.1, on the reverse strand, counting down.
CACGAGATGAGTTATTTTTGACTTAACTTTGAAGTTCAAAACTCTTTTAACACAGGCCCATGGGCAATATTATTCAGCCCTTAGCTTCAGGACTTTGTGAAGCAACTTTTATAACTTCTAACAAACGTTTTGGGTCACTGCTAACAAGCTTCTTACACCTCTTCTTACACTGCGCCACTCTTCTTGAAAAAATCTTTAATTGATAAATCCCTAAAATCTTTGTGAGGTTGAATATTTTTGATTGCAACTGTATATTATACTAAATGTGTATAAAAAGCAAGGGACTCTGACTTTGATGAATGAGTGCTAAACATTTTTTTATCAGACTCATGTGGGTAAAAGGGTAACTTGTGGTTTAAATAGATGAATGGAAATAACATTGCTTTAACACTCAGATTATGAAACATATCCCAAGGCCTATCCCTCTGGAGCCCAGATTTAATTCAGTAAGAGAACGGGCCACTCATCAGAGCGCTCCCCCTCAGAGCAGAGGTCAGTGGCAGCCGTTCATCTGGAGGTGTCAGGAGTAATAAGGGTTAAGAGCCTGTGATATCGACTGCTGAATCACTTTGTACATTAGCCACATACATTATACACAGGCATCAGCCGGCCGCTCGGATCACATCTGACAGTTTGTCATTATGGATTACAAGCGCTGTGTTTTCAGTATCAAACATACTACAGAGTGCATTACAGCAGACTACTGTACGACTGCATAAAGGCTGAGAGCACTGACAGTAGAGTGCCTTAGAGGTCTTTGAGTTTCATTTTTAATTAATAAAACACATTTGGTTTGGCACAATACTGTTTTATCTGCCTGTATAACTAAACTAGAGCTTGTTTCTTTTGAGTAATCATTCCTAAAGAATCATCCATCTGTACAGTTCAGTGGAGAAATGAAGCTCAATTCAAGTAAGAAGTCAATAAATCATCTGTTGTCTGTGTTTGTTTTAAGTCTCTCCTGGTTTGAAATGGAGTTACAATATTTAAAGAAAGCATTCAACATAGTTTTAAAGGTTGAAACTGTCCAAGAACACTGGCAAGTCTTCTTGTTTACACTGTAAAAAAAATCTGTAAATTTTACGGTAAAAAATTGGCAGCTGTGGTTGCCAGAATTCTACCGTAAAAATTACAAGAGGCCTGTATTTCATTTTACAGTATAATATTATCACAAATGTTGTTTTTACAGTTTTTGACTTGAGTTTTTATTATTATTTACTGTAAATTTTAAACTTATCTTTCAAAAAAATAGATTAATGTATATTTTAGTTTGTGACTTACATTTTAATCAACATTTACTGTAAAATTTAAAGTTATCTTTCAGAAAAATAGATTAATGTATATTTTAGTTTGTGACTTACATTTTAATCAACATTTACTGTAAAATTTAAAGTTATCTTTCAAAAAAATAGATTAATGTATATTTTAGTTTGTGACTTACATTTTAATCAATATTTACTGTAAAATTTAAAGTTATTATCTTTTAAAAAGCTGTTAAACTGTAATAAACACGAACTTAATTATGTTAACAGTTCTATACTGTATATGTTACAAAAAATAAAACTAAAAAATACAATTTTGCCTTAATTTTAATATTACAGTTAATTACCGTAACCAAAACAGTATTTTACCGATATATCAATTACGGTCTTTTGCTGTTGAGATTTTACAGATTTTTACCATGAAATCTACAGATATTTTTTACAGTGTATGCTTATTGTCATTACTCAAAAGCCAATGAAAAGCAACAGCCTGGTATTGACAAATGCTGTTGGTAGTTCAGTGGCTTGAGAGACTATTAGATTATTATTATTATTTGATAACTTAATCACATGGTGTAAACATGTTTTTCGTGAATGCTCTGTGAACTGAACCAAGGCTTAACTCCTCACATGCAACTGACTGAATTCACAAAGACGTATCAAAGGTTGTGTTTTAGGGCCACTTTAGAGGTAAACTAGAATTATTTTGGTTTAATTAGACTGAGCAGGTCTAGTCCAAGTGAAGTTGTCACCATTCCCCTTCATTCACAAGTGGTTTGAGTCCATCTGTTTTGGTTTTTCGTTAACCAGAGGGATCAATACAGCACAAACCTTTTTTGTTGAGGGCCACATACTGAAAAATACTGAAGGGGGGCCACTTACTAGAGGTGACGTATTTCAGCTCTCCATAAGAGAAACACAGTGAATCATTGTCGTGTCATACAGGGTTTACTTCTGGTGCTCTTTCACAACCACACATTTATATGGGTTTGGGTTATGGCTGAATTTTTTGGCTCCATCAACCACTAATTTCTATTTTCTTTCTTAATACCATGTCCATCAACCACAATGAATTAATGAAGCTTTGAAGCACTTGGCTCCCAAGTCAGTGTGGACAGCTCTGACCTTGAGGTATTTTATTCACTTAATGCCATCATTATGAGCTGTATAAAATATGATCAGTAGTAAAAATCTGTAGAAGATTGAATTGAATCACCATCAGATCACATATGTCTTTTATCAGAGAGGAATTTCTGTCTTGAATAAGTTAAACATTAGAGGAAGGACTGATTGTTTTGGAATAAGAACTAAAATATCTCACAAAAGTCCTGAAGATGAAAAAAAGAACAAGCTTTTTTTTTTACATTCAATAAAAAGCTTTTTAAGGTCAAACCCTCTCTTGTCCCAAAAGTCTCACATTTGAGCCCTGACATGTCTTTAGTTCCTTGAAGCCCTTGCTTACAGTGAGTGTCTCTTATTTTTAGCAGTGTGGTGGTGGCTGTGACACAGAGTGACAGCTTGTATCTCCTCACTTGTGCAGTGTGGTGGAAAGGCTCCAGCGCTCCTCCGGCCTGGTCAAAGGACAGCTCCACATTCACTCTTTATGTTATCTCTCAGTCCTCCCTGTCGCTGTATTGAACTGATGCCAACAGGGATTTGGAGTCACAGGCTCACGACATTAGCCATTAAACCATCACAGTGCATTACTATTGGAGCAGGGAGAGCACAAGTGCACGAGGAGAAGAAATACACGTCATCCAAGTACGAGAGAGAGAATGTGATGTCACGGATGTCAGTTTCCGCCATGTTGGTAGGAAAGAGTAAACTTTAAAGCCTCATTTTTAAATAAACAATGGGCCAGATCTCATTTATTGACACTATCAAACCCATCCTCAAACATAAGCTTGAGGGGCTGGGGGTGAATCCATCTTCATCTCATGGATCTACAACCACCTGACAGGACGCGGGGCAACACCGTCTCAGAGACTGTGGTGAGGGATGAGGGTGCCCCACAGGGAACTGTTCTAGCCCCTTTCCTCTTTACACTGTATACGTCTCTTTACGTTGTATAAGTCCAAATCTATCTATCTATCTATCTATCTATCTATCTATCTATCTATCTATCTATCTATCTATCTATCTATCTATCTATCTATCTATCTATCTATCTATCATCTATCTATCATCTATCTATCTATCATCATCTGTCTATCATCTATATATCTATCATCATCTGTCTATCATCTATATATCTATCATCTATCTATCTATCTATCTATCTATCTATCTATCTATCTATCTATCTATCTATCTATCTATCTATCTATCTATCTATCTATCTATCTATCTATCTATCTATCTATCTATCATCTATCTATCTATCTATCTATCTATCTATCATCTATCTATCATCTATCTATCTATCATCATCTGTCTATCATCTATCTATCTATCATCATCTGTCTATCATCTATATATCTATCATCATCTGTCTATCATCTATATATCTATCATCTATCTATCTATCTATCTATCTATCTATCTATCTATCTATCTATCTATCTATCTATCTATCTATCTATCTATCTATCTATCTATCATCTATCTATCTATCATCTATCAATCTATCTATCTATCTATCTATCTATCTATCTATCTATCTATCTATCTATCATCATCTATCTATCATCTATCTATCTATCTATCTATCTATCTATCTATCTATCTATCTATCTATCTATCTATCTATCATCATCTATCTATCATCTATCTATCTATCATCTATCTATCTATCATCTATATATCTATCATCTATCTATCTATCTATCATCATCTATCTATCATCTACCTATCTATCATCTATCTATCTATCATCTATCTATCTATCTATCTATCTATCTATCTATCTATCTATCTATCTATCTATCTATCATCATCTATCTATCGATCTATCTATCTATCTATCTATCTATCTATCTATCTATCTATCATCATCTATCTATCATCTATCTATCATCTATCTATCTATCATCTATATATCTATCATCTATCTATCGATCGATCTATCTATCATCTATCTATCTATCATCTATCTATCTATCATCTATATATCTATCATCTATCTATCTATCTATCTATCTATCTATCTATCTATCTATCTATCTATCTATCTATCTATCTATCTATTATCTATCTATCTATCTTATGAAGAGATTTGTGGTAACACCTCATTAGTTTGATGATGTGTTAGAAAGGACTTTTGAAAAGCCTTTGCCAACAGCAGGTACTTTAAATCAATATCTAATTGATGAACCGACTGTGATCAATCTAAACTGAACTCAGCCATATTGTTTACATCAGTAACAGTGAGGTGATTGTCTCTTGACAAATCTAAAACATGCCCACTTCACGTCAGATGCAAATGCCCTGCCCCATGAGGATGAAGGAACTAGCGACCAGCGCACAAAACACGGAGTAAAAGGTAGAAATGGCGTCTATGTTTAAATACACAGCCATTATAATCAAAATGCCCCCGCCTATGCCTGTATTGCACTTGTTAAATGCTGTTTTCTTCTCAGTTGTAGTGAGAGTAGTATCACGCTGAAGTAGCACGTGTTGACAGAGCGCTAGCTGCAGCAATCAAGGTGACGCCAGCGAGCGCTGCGCTGTCAGGTTTAAAGAGACAAACTGTGCCTTTAGCAGAGCGTAAGTAGGCCACACGTGCGTTTAGCGGAGCTTTTGTTTTTCACACCGCCGCTGTCTGCTCTACCTCAGGCTGGCTCACGATGACAGCTCCTCGCCGGTGACTGACAGGTGAGGAGGGGTGAACGCTCTGCTGACTCCACGCCACACACAGATGATGGAGGACATGACACTTACATTCATCTTTAGATAACGCAGAAACAGATCAACTACTGCTTTCTGTTCTGTTCAGCTCACACCTGGAGACTGAGACCTCAAAAGCTTAAACTCTTTTTAGAAGCACACTTTAGTTTATCATTATTATTGCCATTTTATTGGTACAATATGATGAACTGAACACATTGTCTTGTTTTTTGTGACCTATTAAAAATACTTTAAATAAAATTACAATTCATCATAACAGAAGAAATAAAGCAATGTTTACAGAAATGTAATAATTCATTTTTAAAGGAGCTATATTATGCTTTTATTTATTATTTAAACTAATCTTGGTCACCTCTAAAACAGCACTGCACTTTTACAACATTATCTCACTAAAGAAATCTTTTCCAATATTTACTTTACTAGTGCCATAAAGAAATGGGTGAAGAGACCAGCAAAGGGCAGCAGACTATTAGAGAAAAAAAGCTGTTTACTTTCCTTAAACTTTTTGTATGATGCCATTTTACAACAAAATGAAAAATGTCTGAGAGAACTCAGAGGAAACAGAGCTGTGCACTGTTTTTTGGATAAATGAATGAGAGCAGACTGGATGTAGAGGGCTTGTTGATTGGTCAGCTTCCTGCTGTGGGCGGGGATTAATAAGAGAGGCAGAGTTTTGTGGAGCTGAGCGTTTTGAGGCCTCATAAACTCAGTGCCAGAGAATACAGGATTACAAAACACAAATCCAGGCTTATTTTTAATGAAGGAACAACAAAATAACATAAAAGCTCAGAAAAGTCAAATTTGCATAATAGGGGACCTTTAAATATTAAAAATTAAAAATGATTTCTAGGCTGGGCAGTGGAGACGTTCCCTTTCCAGTTCTCCTTAAAGTGGAACTCAGTTACTTTTCTAATTTTCCTCTCTGGAGCTTTACTTCTGTTTTTTTTTTGTTTTGTTTTTTTCATTTAGCTGCTCTGCCTTGACAAAAATCACTAGCTTGGTGTTTAACTAACCATGGTGTGCTGCTTTCTCACAGGACTCAAGATTTCTGTGACACCGGGTCAGCGGCGCTTGTGTTGTTTTTTGGCCCAGAGACAGAGGGTGCTTTATTTTTCTATCACACAGACCACAAAACAGTTTTAAGACAATGCTAAAATGCTTAACCATATCTTTTGTTCAGCCATTACACTGCCCTGCATCAGATTTCCTGAACAGGATCTGATAGTTGCTTCTTACTAATTTTTGGATGCTGAGTCCAGATCTGCTGTTAGTTTTTCTCTAGAACATCACAACTTTTCACAAAGCCTGATGTCCAGTGTAGAGCTTTTTTTGCCTAAGATGGAGCATAAACGTTAGAGCTATTGCCACCAACACAGGAAACACTATCTTTATGTACAATAGGTGGGCAACATTTATCACATTTCCTCTGATTAGCCCTTATATGAATGCTAGGCACACTTACATGCACACAAAACTCCTGATTTCAGGGATTTATAATGACCAGTGAAAGATGGAAATGCAAGCATAGCCCAGATGATTTCTGCTACATCTGAGACAACAACATCCAAACAACGGCAGAAAATCACAGACTTTGTAAAAAAAAAAAAGGCATTATCTGCATATTTTGTAATGAAGCTTGGTGGAAAAACATACAAGATAGGGAATTTTCAGTGGCAAATTTGAACTCAGCATGACCAAAATAGGTAAAAAATGACTTGCAAAACAGCATAAAAAATGTTTCTATATGCAGAGCGTTGTTATTTATCATCATACAGGGATCTGGCAGATTGTATATTGTACTGGACCTAGTTTCTACTTCTTTTTATTTTTTATATTCACACCTACTTTCTGGTAATATTGCCATTCACACAAGAGTAACATTAAACACACTCATCACTGGGCACCAATACCTCCGCTTGGCTCAGCCTGACCAGCCACAGTGAGGTGAGGTCAGATGAGGCAACCACTTAACCTGCAGTGTGAGGCCAAAATATTTACTATCATCCCGCTACTTTCCCATATACAGCGCAATTCCAAGTACAACAAAGCCATCTGTCCGTCCGTCTGAACACGCTCTGGTCTGTAAATGAGAATATGTATTAGGTATATGTGGGTCAGCGAACATCACAGTATGAATATGGGTCAGAATACATCACAGATCCCCCCCTTAATCTGGCTCTGGTCTCTCCCCGGTGGGACGGTGGCTCAGAGACAGATGATCACACCTCCTGGCCCACATTCCAGCCTTATACTCATTTAATCATGCTCCACTCGTGCCTTTCATTCACATCCACACTCCAGCTCCAGCTACTGTACACTGTGTGGTTTGAGCGCTTCCATCTGTATTTTTTTTTTAAGTATGACTAAGAGGAATTAGCTTTAAGTGATGTTTGATTGTATTTTCCACCAGGAGAGACTTACAACAAACTGGTAAATGAGTGAGGTGTAACAAATGATTTACTGAGGGAATAACTTTGACCTAGACACTGGTGCTGGTGAGAAGGGAGGAGATGGAGAGGCTGAGGAGGCTGATGGTTCTGCTGCTGCGGTGGAGTTTGTAGCTGAACAGCAGGATGACAGGGGGAAATAGAAATCAGTCTTTATGGTTGAATTTACGCATACAGCTTCATTAATATAAGTGTATGTGTTGCGACATGATATTACAGTATTATGTTGATATATGTTTTAATTTTGAATAACTAAATTTTCTAGCTACTATGTGCATTTTAGTCACAGTTTCTCAAAATTTTATAACAATAGTAGTCTAATAGTCTGTTATTAGAAAATATTGCATAATATTCCTTTACAACAAGAAGGTATCAGGTTTGATTCATGTTCTCTCTGTGTCTGGGTAGGTTTTATCCGGTTCAACCTAAAACATGCACAATAGGCTAATCCTCCAGCTAGTTACTCCTGTACCAAGATAATATAAATATTTTACCTATTCAAAAACTGTTTGAAAAAAGAGTAAGCACTTACTCTTTGAAAGGAACAGAAGTTTAAAAAAAAAAAACTGGATTCAGAACTAAAGTGATGGAACAAATATGGAACAACCTCTATAAAGAAACCAAAGAATCAAGGTCACAAATAATTATATAAAGTGCTATTAAATAGTTGTCAACATTTAAATTAAAGTAGTGGTCTGTGATAAAGTTTGAGATGAATTTTAAAATCAAATTCAGTTATTTTGAGAAGTTAAAATGAAAATTAAATGTGAAATGTAAATATATTTTTGTTAAAAATGGGCAGAAAATCAAGATTTATTCTTCTTTCTGCTCCTTTTCATTAAACATTAAACATATTTCTGCTTTTTTTTTCTTCTTTTTTTTATATAACGAATGAAATGAAATAAATGAAATACAAAAAATACAAAAATCCTGGCTCAAGATCTGGAGAGGGGTCCCCTGGGCGCTGCTCTGTGGTTGCCCCACAGCTCCAGACAGGTTGCTCCAGCAGCACTGAAGGATGGGTCAAATGCAGAGAACAAATTTTCCTACGGGGACAATAAGACCTAACTCTACATTAAAAAACAAGACTAAATGAGGTCTAAACAGCACAAGGACTAAACCTAGACCAAATAAAGTCTAAACCAGGACTAACCCAGTACACAACCAGGACAAAACTGTCTCTAAACCAGGACTAAGGCAGTGGTCATCACATCAAATCAAACCAGAGCAGAAATAAAACAGGTTCTAAATCCGAACACCAAAGACTCCTGAGCACCACCAGGAGACATCTGCATACCATGATCCTCACCCTTCACCTCGTTTGGACCCCTACCCCACCCTCACTCCCCTGTCTGGATGAATCCCTCCTGCTGCATCCTTACAAACCTGAACTATGATAATATAGATGAGATATGACACATTTACAGCCTCTCTGTCCTGGGCGAGGATGTGTTTTTCCATACGTTTTCTTCTTTTTTTTCCCAACAACTGTTTTTTTTAGGAGTTTTTCCTTAATGAGAATTATTGTTTATGTTTAATTGTGTGACTAATTGTTTGTAAAACCCTTTGAGGCGCCTGCTATTGTGATATTGGGAATAAAATTGACCTGAATTGAATACCGCCTGTGGTATTCAGAATTTATTATCTCTTGTTGTGACTGAATCTAATTGACTCATAAACATGTAACCATAATGGAAAATGTGTTATCTAGCTAATAAAATGTTACAAAATCTTGCGAAATGCATATTGAGAAGAACATAAGCAGTCTTCATAACAGCACAGTTGTATATAGGGCAAACCTATAACTTTAACTGCATGCTTCATGGTAATCAACAACTTTAAAACAGTTCAGCCCTGTATACTGAACTTTAATGTCACTTCTTCAGACTATTAGCATCACCCCGCTTTCAACCCTTAGTGCTATTCTTATCGGCGCTCACATCTGAACACAAATAGCCACAGCTCTTTTCTAACTCACAAATAATAGTGTTTACACAGGTGCAGGGCAGATCAGACACCGGTTACCTCTGCATAGATGCTTTTAGAAGCACTGGATCTATTCCTAGTTTGGACCAATTCTGAGAAACATGCAGCTGGTTGGCTAGGGTCTGAGTCTAGCGGGAAGGGAAGCCTTAATGAACAGGTGCATTGGTGGCTCCTGGATATCCTGTGGTCTAATTGTGTCATTGTAGTCATACAAGCCCTACTTATGCATAAAACTGAATTCAAACTGCTCAAAATGCCCTAAATCTTGCAAATAAATGCCATGATATCCTTTGTGATTGATTGGTGATGTCTGCAAATCCTGCTATGATTGGACGATAAAAACAACTGATTATGTTTTTGGAAATCTAAAGCCAGCTCTGATTGTTTGTGGGACGTTTAGCGCCACACGTGATTGGTCGATCAAGTGGACAGACAAGTACGCTTAGATGGATTCACACGAGGCTATTCCCATTGAGGCAGGCTGTGAAATAAGTTGTGATTGCTTTTTGCACCAAGAGCGAGCGTGTGCATGTCGCGACCAGCAGCAGCTGTACTTTAGAGGGACAAAGTGACTAATTTCCAGCGGCTTTCTCCGAACTCCCAACACAACACCTGCCCAATGTGGTCCCCTCACATTTCTCACCCGCACACCACTGGGCCCACTATAATTACTTTATGAAAAATGGAAGGATGCCATAGAGGTTAATTGTGGTAAATGGCATTAGCTTCTGCTATTTTGGGGCTGTAATTATTTACTAGTAGGCATGTGTTTGGTTTATTTTCTTGCAATACTTTGACAAACTGCATGGGAAAAACATATGAGAGGTTTTTGTCATTTTTATATTTCCTTATTCTCAGTGGAGGTGACAAGGGCTGGAGCCTACCCTCACTACTTTTGGCCTTTGGCCAGTTACTTGCAGACTACCATATTTTCTGGACTATAAGTTGCACTTTTTCATAGTCTGGCTAGGGGTGCGACGTATACTCAGGTGTGACTTATATATTAAAATATTTCAGGTGTTGGTTAGAGGGCGCTCTAGGCTTGTGTACCAGCATCTGCTGCACCTGTACCACTGACAATTTAAAATGTAAACATTACCACTAACAACTTAGGCTATAAAGACAACTGAGAAAGAGCGGAATAATTGGAAATGGAACTGATGCTGAGTCTGACGACAGCCACGCAGAGGAGGAAGCGGCGCTTCGTCTACCTCCGGAGTTGGCAGAGTTGTTCAGAAGCGACACCGAGGATGAAGAATTTAAAGGATTTAGTGATTAGGAGTGAGATGGTGAGTTTGGTGAACTTGTTATATTATGTTCTTTATGCTATAGTTATGTGAATAACTGTTAATATATTACGTTAACATACGAGACACCTATTCAGTTCGTTGTTTATGCTTCATGTAGCTGAATAACCATCAATGTGTTACGTTAGCATAGCGCACACCTATTCAGCCTGTTGTTCTCTATTCTATTATTACTATAACTTGCCTTTCAAGATGAAATGTCTGTTCTTGGTGTTGGATTTTGGAAAATAAATTTCCCAAAATGCGACTTGTAGTCCAGTGCGACTTATATACATTTTTTTTCTTCTTCATTATGCATTTTTTGGCTAGTGTGGCTTATACTCTGGAGCGACTTATAGTCCGGAATATACTGGTAATATAGAGAGACACATACAGTACATATAGACAGATAACCATTCACTTTCCTTCATCCACTGAGGACATTTACCTGTATATACAAAAAAACATAACTTTCCATTAATCTGACATTCCTGATCATCAAGTAAAGGTTACAAAGAAATCAGAGTTAAAGATTGTTCGACCACCAGGTGACTTCTTTTAAGGTATACTTTATTAGCCTGGCCGGGCAGACAAACTCTTTTCCTTTTCTATACCAAGAAGTTAGTCTGGTACCTCTTCGGTTAACCTTTGTTTCAGTGGGTGGAACAATCGCAGGTGGAGAAACGAAGGGATGTAAACAGTGCACAGCTAACGTATAACCCAAGCAAACATGATGGATTCTTGTCAGGTTTTGCCATAAAACACCAGAATACACTATATTATTTGCAGCTCTTTTCTTATTTCTGAACAAGGACAGCAGCCAGAGAAAGTTGTACAAAGACTTGAAGAGAAAGTGGGTTTGTTTGAATGTGGTTGTTACGTCGGACGTCAACAGGACTTTAACAACAAGACAAAGATAAAAATCTCACAATGGACTGAACAGCAACATGGACTTCAGCAGAATCAACAGGTGATGAAGGAAAGCCCTAAACGCTGTTAATCAGGTCAGAGAAGTTATTCAATTCGCTCTGGTGCCATCTTTTGTTAATAGGAGATTACCTTCTGTATTCCTAAGACACACTGCAGATAAACAGCTGTGATAGGCCAGACTGTCCTGCTTTCAAACACAAAATAGAAGAGGCTCTGCTCGTCAGGCTTAGTACTTTTAGGGCCACCCTGCAGAAGAAGAAACTCTTTTATAAATCCCTGAGATATTGGCCATTTAGTAATGACCCACAAATCATGACTTAGCTCTCTATTCACCACAATATACCTTACACACATATTGATCTTTAGACCCTGCCTTCACCTCATTGGTTATCGGTTTCAGCAGAACTCCCAGTGTCTCATTGATTGGTTGTCAATGTCGATTGCCACAATGTCGTTTAATGATCCCTTTCGACCGCTCATCCATATGGAGACCGCTTTTCATTGTCACATTTTAAAACTTTTAAAATGTCTTTCCTCTGTCTCTCACTCCCCACATCTCACTGCACTGAAGCCGTGTGTGTGCCAGACTGCGAGACAATGGGTGTTTCTGCTCACCGCTGTGTCAGGTCAGACAGAGAGGCTGGCTGCCCGCTGGAGCACATAAATAAAGCATTAGGCCACATTATATCATTATATCACACAGCCCTCTGCCTTTCTACATTAAACACTGGTGTCTCCTTCGCTGACCCTGGGAGCTCCGGCGCTGCGTGAGGAGCTTTCTTCTCTTCTTTCACAGTAATTCCTTGTGAAGCCCTGTCTACTTATCATCGTCTATTTTCCTCCGTGCTTCTATTTCTCGCCATCTCTTCGTCTTGTTCTTCAAAGGACTGTCTAGAAGTGCAGATAAAATAGAGTAGAAAGCGGTGCGTGGACAGCGGGGATCATCATGAAAAAGCTCCTATTGTCTGTCCAATTGTTTGGCCCATAATAGCCGGCATGGCTTTTGAATGACTGACATCAAACATACACTTTTTTTATTTTCCACATAACTATATTTAAAGGGGATATATAATGCAAAATCTACTTTTTATTTTTTAGCTTTACACCCTGTTATAATTTTGTTCCCTCATCAGAAGCATACCTGAACCTGTGTTTTGTTTCATTCACACCTGTTTAAGTATTCCTGTCTTCTCTGGCGCTGAGTTTCTGAGGCCTCATAACACTTGGTTTCCTTCCCCACGAAGCCCCACCCACTCCAGGAAGCACTGACCAATCAACAAGTCTCTACATCCAGTCTGCGAGGAGTAGAAAAAAACTGTAGTTAAGCAAAAAAGTGTAAATGTGTAACATTTTGGGAGTTTGGGAGAGAAGAAATAATATCTTTTCACATTTTATTGGTGCTGGTAAGAGTATATGTTCAGTCTGGTTACAAATTATTTGTTATTGAGTTTTTCAAATAAGAACTATCATGTTTGTTTTTTCATAGTCTGTGAGATGTCCAGTTTCCTGAGAGTCCAGATGGAGGTTTGAGAAGAACAATGGTTTCATGCACAAATGATGGCAGGGTATTTAAATGTATTAAAAGTCTATTGTTTTGTTTGTACAGAGTATGCATTTAATCTATAGCATATAGAAAATGTTTTTACTGAAAAATATGTGTTTAATAAAATTATTTATTTCTGTCATTTGTGTCTTTGTAGACTTTTTAATAAAAATTTACACAATAATAAAATAAACCCCACTTTAGTGTTATATGGTAACACTAAAAAAGTGTACAAATAAGAAAAAAAATACATAGGAGTAGTGTTTTAACACCTCAGAGGGGTTTATTCTAACACTTAAAAAGGGGTCAATAATCTACTCCAAGAAAAGGGTAGCTTTAGCGCCAGCTTTAGAGTAGATATGACGGTCCTACATTAAAAATCGAAAAGGATTGCAATTAACCAGAGTTTACTCCAAAGTTGAAAATTTGCTGTGTGCTCCAAAAAAAAAAAAAAAAAAAGAAAAAAAAAAAGGTATACAGCTCTGTTTCCACTGATTCCTCAGAGGTATTTTTAATTGTGCAGTAAAATGGCATTATACAAACAGGTTTAAGGAAGTAAAAAGCTTTTTTCTTTGATTATGTTCAAAAGACCACAACACTCTGCACTCCACTGGTTTCTTCACCTGTTTCTTTATGGCTGTTCTAGGTGACCAAGATATGTTTAAAAATATGACTAAAAGTATAATATTGCCCCTTTAATGTAAAAGTTAGCATTTATAGCCACTAAAAAGCATGATTTGATTATTACTGTGCGGAAAAAGCACTACAGAAGCTAAACGCTAAAACTTGCTAAATTGTTATGGTGAATGTCGCTCATTAATGCAGCCCGTTGTTGAATCACAGCCTATGATACACTTAGCTCAGGTACAAAAACCGTGACATTTACTTTTGCAATTGTAAAAATGTTGTTGTGTTTGGGGATTTTGGCATGGCCCAACAATAAAGTTACATAAGACTATAATGGGATATTTGGCCTGCTCCCATTTCAGTTGAAGACTAAAAGGAAGCAGAGATTCCCGTTCGGAGCACAGACAGATTAATGTGGGGTAAAGCAGCCGAACTCTGGAGCAGGTGTCCGGTGGTTATTAGGGACATGAGTTTCCTGTTTTTAGTGCCCTCCAAACCACGGAAAAACATTAGGATGGGCTTAATGCAGTTAAAAGAGAGACAGCAGCTGGGACCTTCAGGTATTTCCTATCAGAGTACACTGTTGGATGAAAATCTTTTAATGTACTAAACAATGTCATTACATAACCCGATTATCTCCAAACAGTCTGCAGCTGATGCATTTCACCGACCCAGTGCAACAGCTGGGTTATCGCTAGATTTGTGAGTTCACAAACTCACTAAATCCATCTTGTCCTGCTCTGGGCAAGGCATTAGCATTCAAACTATTGCCCACCAATGGAGTGGCAGTACTGACAGTGATGACGTGTTTTAGGTTTCTTACCATTACTATTGCCATTCAATGTTATCAATCCCCAAAGGAAAATGCAGTTTAGAAGTTGACAGATATTTGTTTTTCTATAGCTAATGCCGATACCAATTTTTAGAATTTAGAGCAGCCGATGGTTGTTAAACACTTCAGATTTTTGGGCCAATATGTGATTTTCTTAATTTTATGAAAGTAATGAATATAATAAGGCCATTTGTTTTAGTAATTCTTATCAAAACGCAAAAAAAAAAGTGTCAGAGTTTTTTGAGAAAACCAATAAGACAATCTCAATCAACTGATATGGAGCGCAACAGTGCCCGCCCCCACTGGTGCCGGAAGTAATTTTCCATTCATTTTCCCCATAGACTTTTAAAAAAATACGTATATTAGGAATTTAAAAGAAGGAATTTAAATCAGCTTAGTGGTAGCTCATGACCATAGCACAATTAATTTAGTAAACAAAAAATTATACCTCTAAAAAGGCAAAGCTATAAATTTATTTCGCCAATTATACACATTTTTTAACCTCTAATGTGGTTGTTAGGCCTTTTCAAACTGAACTGAACAGTCTTCATCAGGATAGGCCCTTTCCACGATGACGTCAGACAACTTCCGTTTTGAGACGATGGGATGTATCTTCATTTCCGGTGCTGCTGCTCGCCAGTAAGGAATTTACTCGGAGTCTTAAAAATTGGCCAAATATAAGGCTACATGATGTACAGAAACTCGAAAAGGGATATACATTTTTCATTGAGGGTTACTTATTTGATTATGAAGGTAAGTGTTTTGTCTTGTAGCTAAAGCTAGTAGTTGTTAATGCTGTAGCGTTAGCAATAGGTCTAACGGGGTGTGCGATAAAACAATATTAGATTATGTTACGATCTAAATGAATGACAATCTGCTTGTCTGAAAGGCTCACTGAATAGTACTGCAATGAACTTCTAATTAGACCTGAAAAGTCTATTATATTGTCATAGATTGAGCACTACAGCAGAGTCAATGTTCGAGCACAGAGCTTTACTAAATGAAAATATACTGTAGTACTATCCAGTGGTATTTTCTGATAAGCAGATTGTCAAATACTCAGATAAACTCAGATCATGACATGATCTAACACTGTTTTATAGCGCAGCTCTATCACTTAGCCATGTTGCTAACGCTATCTAGCTACATAACAAAGCACTCACTTCATAATCCAAGTATCCTTGGTTGAAGAATTAATATCCTTTCGCAAGTTTTGAACATTTTGTGGGTAAATATTCATTTGAAAATCGCTGTATATTGTGTAAACTTGTAAACGGCAATTTTAAAAAAAGTCTGGGTGAATTTCTTATGGGAGAAGCGCGGCACCGGAACTGAAGATACATTCCATCGTCTCAAAATGGAAGTTTTCTGACGTCACGTGAAAAGGGTCTATTGTTGAGGAGTATAAACGTAAACAAAATGGCCTTCATCTGATTGGATAAAATACAAAAAGTTGGTTCATCTACTGTAGCCATCTATTGTACAGTATTGTACTTTGCAAAGGTTTAATAAAATGACACCAGGCTGACATTTCTCCACAAATCCGAGTGTGTAGAGTGTATTAGAGTGTATTAGATTTACTATAAATGACAAACCTTTACCAAAGTTTTTAAGAATTTTTTTAAAGGCCTCCCTCATATACGCTCACATTTGGTTTTGTATAATGTTAGATTTACACCTTGCTTCTCTTTTTTCTGTCGCTGGCGGTGTGAGCAGTTGGAGCCAGCGCTGGAGTTGGTCTCGTTCCAGTTGGACGTCCCGCCGCCCGCAGCCATTGCTCCAGTGAATAAAGACGTGCACGAGCTTGGACTCAACCAGTGAAAGTGTCTCTGATCCAAATGCAACCATCTCCTTTTGTTCTGAGCGTGTGATTGGTCCAAAAATTCAGATCATCAACCTTCATTTGAGCAATTTTCTCTAGATTAGATTTATTTAGTTATTAGGTAACTTATTACTAGAATATTTGCCTTGTTTCAAAGTATTTTTTTCCTTGTTTCAAGCTAAATTATCCGTTCATGGGGTAAGATAATTTTGCTTGAAATAAGTAAAAAATAGCTTGAAACGGGAAAAAAATACTTTGAAACAAAGCAAATAATCTAATAATAAGTTACCTAATAACTAAATAAACCTAACCTAGTTATTTTTGCATAAATCAAGATTAATAATCTGAATTCAAGTCATTTTATCTAATGTAGATATTGATTTTTTGCAGTGTAGTCAGGGTTATTTTAAGAAATGAAAGGTACATAGTCAAATTTAACTGATCTAAAAAAAAAAAAAAAAAAAAAAAAGTGAAGCTTGGCCCCCACACATATCCTGCTTAGGGCCCCCCACACGCACAGTACCGGCCCTGATGGCATTAAATGAGAACGTGAAACATAACGTATACAACATGCGTCAGTACAATATCCCTGAACGTTTTTATCACAGAGGGACATTGCTCGTGTATCTTTTGTCTCATATGTCGGCCCCTCTGTCTCCACTGTCCCCTGCACTCCCTTCAGTCCCACTACAGTTTGCCTCAGACTAATTTTACTGCCTGCACTACGCCTCATTTCCCTCTTCCATCTTCCATTCCCCATCTCTCTCGCTCCTCTCCATCCACCCATGGCTCATCACCTCTGGCTCATAGATTTCCCATTGAGCGACAGTCAGACAGATCAGATGGGACGCTGCGATACTTTGTTTTCTCTCCACCTTTGGGCCTCCTTTAATTGCCCCTGGTCCCTGATGGAGGTTACCCAGGTGGAACATAGCCTTGGTGTTTGCTGACCCCCCTCCAAATCTCCGTCCGCCTCATATCCATTTAAATAGATTCAAATGAACGGCCTTACCCTGTGAATAGATTGGGTTACGGGGCGATTGGACGTTAAAGGAGGACAGACGGAAGGTAAAATGCCGTTAAATTCAGGTTTTTTTCCCTCAGATTTCCATACAGCGCGGGAATGCGGTGATTGATGGCCCGGCGATGGGAAGGCGAGGCGCTGATAGATGTGGAGATGATGTGTGCAGCCATGGGGAACACAGGCAGATCCCATTTCAGATCTGATGCACCCACATGGCCCGGCGCAGATATGTAGATGGTGTTTCTTTTATCTTTTGCATAAGAATAAGAAGGGGACGGGCCTCAGTCCAAAAAAACAAAACAAAAAAAACCTGACACTAAGGACTCTCCAACATATCAAGGCGCTTTGATTTAATGAATATATAATTTATGGTACTGTCCGTTTTGTTATTGTTGACAGTCCTTCAGCGACAACAACTTTTTTATTTGTGTACACCGGCCTTTCCCCAAGAGCATTGCAGCCTCCTTAAAAAGTCAAACCATCCTGCACAGACCTCCAGCAATGAAACTTCACTAAATCCAAAAATCATTGTCATGTTTTTCCCCATAGAGTTCTATAAAAACCTTACAAAAACACAGATTGCTGACTAAAAATTGTTTAATTGAGTTCATTTTTAAACACAGTTTATTTGTATGTACTTGATGTAGATGTATATTAAGTCTATTAAAAGAAATTGAGTTTAAAATGAACTACAGTTTTATACTCCTTCAGTGTTTTTTGTTACGCGGGATTTGAACCAGAGACCTATCGTTAGCATTTGTTTAATGTATTTCTTTTTTTATTTTCATTTCTTTTCAGCTACACTCAAAGTGACATTCCCTCTAAGCCAGATGTTCTTTGCATAAATATATATTTTCCAAACATGCTGAATGCCAGATGATGTTTACGCTAACATATGGAGGCTACATTCACTTTTTAACCTTCGGGCTCCTGTGGCAGATGTCAGCCTCCTTCACAAGGGTGGGACAGATTGGGATTACAAGCCATCCATAGCTATTACACATATATTTTTCAACTGCCATAATTGTATTGAAATCTACACTAATAAATCCAGTGTGTGTTTCTCTGTTCAATCCACAATACTATGAAGTAACTTATCTCCAGCTAATCTTTTATGGCTGCCAGTTTTATCATTATAAAAGGTAGTCCTGAAATGTCAGCCTATAGATACCCTGACATATCCATACAGAGCACTTTATCTGTCTGTTCTTTTATTCATCAGTCTATTTCTTATCCTGCGTGGAATGTCGGACTGTCCGAGGAGGCATAAACGCACCACAGGAAGCAGAGGGATTTGAGGCGTCGGGGGGAAAGATGGAAAAGTCAGTGAATAATGGATTATAGAAGACAGACAAAGAAAAAGAGATAAAGTTTTAATATACATTAGAAAAACCAGATCTAGAGCTCCTATAGAAGGCCAGCATGGACAAACTGAGCACTGTTGGAGGAGAAGAGCATCCTTGGACATTTTATAAACACATTTAATTTAGTTTTTACAGTTGTCCACTCCATATTGTCAAAACTGCTCCTTCTTTGGATCGGGTTAAACTCTTCAATGTCACCTGTTTTTGGTCAAACTGGAGACTCTTGGTTTCTCAAACATGGACAATACAATAAGTTTTATGTACAGATTTATTAGGTCTTGAATATAATAATAAGTCTAATCACCACCATTTGTGCAACAGTAACAATTATAATTATTTTTTACGTTTTTTATAATAAAATGACGTCACTGTGCCCAAAACGCCTAAAGTATGTGGCTGACTTTTGGACCATTTTACACGCAGCTAAGTAATATCTAGTCTGGAGGGCGGCCTCATTTTTGGGACTTGTGACTTGACTGAAACGACAACTGATAACGTGGGACTCAATTTGACCTTGTGAGTTTTTGAGGGACTCATGACTCGCACTGATGATTTGGACTCAGACTTGTACATCTGTGACTCGGACTTGGACTTAAGCACCATGGACTCGCCCCGGACTCGGACTTGATCATAGATGCTCATATGGGTGCAACATTATATATGTGTTACCTATTCAAAAGATGTTTTTTAGGTTTAGGTTTTGGTTTGTTGGTGCCTACACACTGTCAGTTTAATGTCATTAGAGTTCACAGTAGGTGCACTGTGTGAACTCTCAGTTCAACAAAATAATCCTGACTTATCTGTTCCAGACCTGTTCATAAGAAACCATTTCAGGTGATAATAACTCGACTTAGATTTGACTTGAATGTTTCTTTTGGTGACTTAGATTTGACTCCAACTTTGTTTTAATGACTTGAGCTTGCACATTGATGACTCAGACTTGGACTCTGACTTGGACTAGTCCTATGCAACTTGGACTCGGACTCGAAGAGGACTCAAGAGTGGCTTGGACTCAAGAAATGGTGACTCAACTACAACACCGTCAACAGCCAGTGAGAGAAAATGACTATAGGTCCTATATTTTGGACTCCTTTGCATTAGTTTTTCATGTTTTATAACTTAAAATAATGTATATGTATGGAAAACGTCTTCTTTTGGGGAGCTGTTACTTTGACTTTGCAGAGAACGATTGTATTAGGTGTCTGTCGCCCCCTGCTGGCAACAGTGGGAACTGGATAGAGCATAAAATGGCTAATTTGCACGGTTATGATGCGACATACAACATAATATAACACAACATAAGGTGACGGCCTTAGTATAAAGCAGTGGTTCCCAAAGTGGGGTCCGGGGCCCCCTGGGGGTCTGCAATAGTATTATAGGGGGGCCCCCAGAGGCTGTA
Source organism: Bostrychus sinensis (assembly GCA_020698575.1). NCBI lineage: Eukaryota > Metazoa > Chordata > Actinopteri > Gobiiformes > Eleotridae > Bostrychus > Bostrychus sinensis. The sequence goes on along the minus strand of CM036254.1, from coordinate 7,914,776 downwards.
TATATTTTCAATATATATATATTTTTTGTATTATTATTATTATTTCAGACATGGTTTTGGTTCATAAAAACAAACAAAACTTATAAAAATATAAAAAGTCAATGAAAATATTAAGTACCTAAAAACATTAAGTACATAAAAAACATTTGAAATGAATTACAGTTGTATACTTGTTTTAAAATATTACGTTAAAACAATTTTTAGTGAATAGTCAGTGTTTTTGTAATGTTTTTATAAAAAAAACATATGGAGAAAAACATGGCAGAGTCTTTTGAATAGAGGGAAGGTTTATTGTTCAACAATCCGCGAGGGATTTTCGGAAATTTAAGGGGGCCACGACACTCTTGACTTTGGGAACGGCTGGTATACAGGATTACTGAAACATGAATGAAACAAAATACTACTCCAGGTCTGTTTTTGAGGTGAAAACATTATGACAGGGTTATTAGCTCAAAAAGGTCAATTTAGCAGAATAGGGGCCCTTTAACAGAGCATGCTATTTTTGTTTTGGCAAGCGGGATTTAGAGTGTTATCAATCAGCCCTATGCTCACCCTTGAAACTCTTGTAAAAAAAAAAAAAAAAGAAAAAGAAAAGAAAAGGTGGACAGTTGAGAAGTCCTCTGACCTCAGAAAGCCACAGACAGACAGAGGTGACTATAGAGACCAGGAGCCAGAACCAACAAAAGGAGGAACACAATGAGCCGGCGATACTTTCCTAAAACACGAGCGTGACAGGAAAAGCACGCATCTATAAAAGTCTAGAAATCATCCAGCCGAGCGCCTCTCCATCTGTCTGCCTGTCCTGTGCCTCCGCCGTGGTCGCGTGCTGTTGCATAAGACCCAGATGCATCTTTTATTGAGAGGGGAGGCTTCCATAAATACCTTGTTTTAGAGCGTTTGAAAGCTCAGACCTGTGACCCTGTGGCTAAAAATACACAAAGGGAGTCCTCCACAACAACAACAACAAACCAAAATGGACAAAGGGGGTTATCTAAGAGAAGATGCAATGTTTTGGATACTTCACTGTTAAAAGGGAGTGTTTTAAATAATCTTAAGAAGTCATGAGATAGTTTTTGAAATGCTATACATTTCTATCAAAAACAATGAGATACAGGATAGATATTGTCCAGTTTACTGCTCGATAACTAACATGAAACCTTTTAATGCCAGGAACAAAAGTTTCAAGGCTCATTTAGGTCGTTTTCACAGCTAATAGTCTGGGACACTCGGTTTGATTGGGGACTAAAGTAGCAAACTGGTGTGGTTCACTTTCACACTGCACTGTGGCAAACAAACCAAACCTTCTGAATAAGGTGTTCCCCCCCCTCACCTGTGGGGGCGCTGCATCGAGAATTACTGAAGAAAAGGACAGGTGAGACAGAGAACAGGAAACCCTGCTCATCTATTGGTCAGTGAAGAGCTGTTCTGTCACATGATGTAAACAAAAAAGTGGCAGCAGATTCAAGCGGAGCTGGGATTTCCGTTTGGGCTTTTACAAATGTGTCAGATATAAACGAATCAACAATGGTCTCGGCTGAAAAGAATGTTATTTTTACACCGAGGCGGCGGACGCAGGGCAGGGAGACAAACTACAGATCCCTGTTGTCCACAATATATAGGCTACAGACGCTGAGCAAGGTAGGGCAAATTTATTTCGCCTATTACTGGTACAATAAATTAATAACAATATAAGCTTTTGGCATCACTGCTCTGTTGTACAGGGAAATCCTATTCCATTTTCCACTAATTATCTTAAAAACTTTGTTGATTTTGTGAGTGGTGACTCATTACTCTCTGGGCTTATATCTCCTCCTCACTCCACGTCTGACCGCGAGTCATTTTTCCGGTTATTGCTGTACACATGCGTTTGTTTTGGTTGTGTTGACCCACAAAGCCCCGCAGCGTGGTCCGCTTCCTGGTTTTGGATCACTGTTTGGTCCGCTTTGTGTTCACTTCTGCTATCAAACCACACCAGAGTTTGCTTTGTTGGTCTGGATCAGAGTTCGATTGCGCATTCACACCTCTTCAAACGAACCAGCATTTATACTTTCAGCCATTTTCTATGTCAACAAGTGTGTGATGTTAAATAACCACTAGGGGGCGATCTGCGACAGGCAAAGATTTTACCAAGACGGAAAAAAAGAGCAACAACCACAACAAACATGGCAGTGCTGGCGGAGGCTTTTACACCACATTTGTTGAAAAAGAGCCAGTAGTTAGCCTGTGACTAACTTTCTCTAGCCGCTCCTTAAAAGTTCAGCTGTTTCTTCTGCTGTAATTGTGTTGATCTGTGTTCACTAGCGCCACCAACGGTCAACGCATGTACTGCTCCGTTTGTTCGTATCTGCAAGCTCTGGGAAAATGGGCAAACAAACAAAAGAATGAACGCAGATGACAGACAGAGCGCTCTGAATGTGGGCAGCGTGCGCTCGTACTGGTTTGAAAACAGTCTAAATCAAAACAACGGTCTGTGGGTTGCCAGTCTTTCTGCTTTTTTGATTTGATTTAGAAACAAAACAAAAAATGTAAACATAAACAACTTGGCCATGATGTAAAATATTTGTTTAATTGTGAATAAATCAGCCGTACCATTGTTATCAGTAAAGCTAATACTTGATTTAAACATGTTTACATCATATCTTGGGACACAAGCAATTTTTATAAAGTATAAAAACTGTATACTGCTCATAGCACCTTTAAGTTTACATAGAGTTGTGATTTCCTTAAGTCCTAATTTAGCCATGTTTTAGTCTTGGTTTAGTCTTTGTTAAGTTTTGATGTGACACAGTTTTGACTTTAGTAAATACAGAGACTTATATTTGTACTTATCAGACACATCAGATGTCTTGATACTTATTTGTTGTTGTTTTTAGTGTTTAGTGTTTTTATTGAAAATTTAGTCATAATAGGATAGTAGAAGACACAATACAGTCATAATACACGAACCTCAGAACAATCTCACCCTGCTGCACTATTATCAGTCAAGTCAAGCTTATTGATGTGAGAGAGATAGCAATCAAATACTAGTCACATACTATTATGAAAAGTAAATAACAATAAAAACACTGGAAATATTTCTCCTCTGAAGTAAGTATGAGGAATCCAACTTTTTTATCTGATCTAAGACAGGTTGCCAGATACTGAAAATGTCATGAAACATCTGAAAACTTTCCTTTTTAGAATAACATTTGATATTGTCTGTTGTTTTTTTGTTTGTTTGTTTGTTTTTGATTTCCTATATTGCTTTTTATTGCATTTGTTGCTGTTTTGTTGTATTTTGAATGGGTCTTTTCACATGGTTTTGTCTGATTTGCACTGTAGAGCATTTTGTAACTATGTACTATATCAAATTAAATCAAAATCAAATCAAACTTTATTTGTATAGCGCTTTACAACAGCAGCAGCTGAACCAAAGTGCTTTACATAAGTGCAATAATGTAAGGGACAGAAACAACTAAAAACAATTTAACTAACCTTTTAAAACAAGAGTAAAAAGATGCATTCAAAATAGAATAATACAAGCGTCACAGTGCTGTTAAGTAGTAAAAGCAAGTCTAAACAATAAGTCTATAATAATAATAATAATAATTAGTAGTAGTTGCTTTATAATTTGGTGCATTATTCATTCACTCCTCACACTAACACATTCATACGTAGGCGAGGTGGGTGATGTGTCTTGCCCAAGGACACAACAACACTATGCAATGTCTGTGGCGAGAATTGAACCGTCAGCCTCTGGGTTAGTGAGCAAATGTCTACATCTTACCAAGCTACTGCCGCCTCAGTTGAGCTTACTATGCCAAAAAGTACATCAAAATATCCCAATATTCAGCACAGTTATCGCATACGACATGTGTTTCTCATATGGTATAAGTTGTATTTTTAAAGTTAGACCATAAATAAACGCACAAACCAGATGATCGTAACATTGCACCACACACACTGCTATCTTCAACCAAAAAAAAATTGATTTAGAAGTGACAGCGCCCTTACCTGAGCAGATCAGTTTCATCAGCATGAACCCCCCTTGTTGTGAGAGTCTCCTATTGGCACATCTCAACAGGCAGCTCAAGTTCTGCTGCTCCTCTGCTCCCAGCGCCGCCTCTTATACGAGACTACAGAGAGAGAGAGACACAGACACACACAGAGAGAGAGAGAGGAGAGTCAGTGGAGAGAGGACAGAGGAGAGCGACACAGAAGCAGGTCAGTGCAGAGAGAGAGGAGAGTCCGGTCCTGATGCTTAACAGCCCCCCGGCCATAACTGCGCACGCTGCATCTGTTGCATCCACTACATCTGTCTCCATAGTGACAGATTGGTGTTAGGGGGAGGGGTGTTTTCTAACAACGAGTGAAATTTAGGCTATGTCCAGGAAAAAATAAGAGTTAAAGCCACATTACTCTGGGCTTTGTTGTTTTATGGATAAATAAAAATGCAAAAAAAAAAAACATTTCAATGTTTTTGTACGCTGCTTTACCCCACTGAGAGCTCATTTGCAGGAGTGATCTGGGTCTTAATAAATGAATACATTAATGGATCTGACCACTTCACTGTCACTTGATCACTACAGGATAAAAATACAGAAACTTAACTTCACCTTTAGCTTAAATTGTAATTATAGATGCTAACTGATACATTAAATAAAACAACTAAAACATGAACACTCTCTAATGTTTTCTACCCAGGCTCTGACATTATGTACTTATCTTCTTCCACTTTTTCCTGTTATTTTTGGACATTTTTAGGTTTTATTGATAAGACAGACTATAGAGGGAATCAGGGAGAGCGACATTACTCAAACTGCCAAACCCACAACACAGAGGCAGGCTGTAATCACCCTGCATACTGTATGTGCCGCCGTATGGAAGCACCAAAACCCTTTTCAATAATAATGTTTTGTATGTCTCCATAGAAAAAGCCATTCTGACCTTATGGCGATACTGACCTGACCGCCGTTCCAAACACTAAATTGGTCTGTAGTATTTATATTTATGTCTACACAAAAAAGTGTATATACCAGTGTAAATGAATGAAGGTGTGCAGTACTAGTAGTAGCTGTTGCCTTATATAATGCATACATCTTGTGTGTGTGTGGCGTTCAGTGTTCAGGTATTGAGCAGAACACTTGAACCCTGAGGTCATGTCCCGTATGAGCTCTAACGCACAATCAGAGCTGTGTGGGCGGACACTTGCTGCACCATCTTCTATTACTGCCCTGTGTAAACACTAATGTTACTGTGTCAGACGTTATTGTTATCTTAAGACTACAATATTTAATTTTAAATAAAGCAACATGTGCGTTCATACCAGTCTCAGTCCAGCTCTACAACAACTCACCTTCCTGCCACAGATAACCCTGTATTATTCATGTTAATGCTCAGCCTAATTGCATGATCAGCCTAATTGCATGATCCTAACCCCTGTTGTATATAACACTGGTTCCCAGCCTTTTTTCCAAGTGACCCCCTGTTTAAACAGTATACCTTCTCCTATCTGACTGATACTATTACTGAGGAAAAATAAAGTCATATATTTTATTAAATTTCAGTGCATATTAAAAACACATGCAGAACAATTATCAATCTAACATCAACACACAAAATTTCTGTCACCAGCCGGTCTCCCATACAGTCAGGTCTATAAGATAAAACCACCTGTGCTTTGTGTAGCTAAATCAAAAACTATAAATCAAAATGGTTAATTTGCATATCTCCTCCTCACTCTACGTCTGACCTGTGAGTCATTTTTCCGGTTATTGCTGTACACATGCGTTTGTTTTGGTTGTGTTGACCCACAAAGCCCCGCAGCGTGGTCCGCTTCCTGGTTTTGGATCACTGTTTGGTCCGCTTTGTGTTCACATCTACTATCAAACCACACCAGGGTTCACTTCAACCGAGCAGAGACTCATGTTTTCAGGCGGACCAGAGTTTGCTTTGTTGGTCTGGAGCAGAGTTTCGATTGCGCATTCACACCTCTTCCAAACGAACCAGCATTTATACTTTCAGCCGTTTTCTATGTCAACAAGTGTGTCATGTTAAATAACCACCAGGGGGCGATCTGCGACAGTCAAAGATTTTACCAAAAAAGAGCAACAACCACAACAAACATGGCGGCGCTGGCGGAGGCTTTTACACCACATTTGTTGAAAAGAGCCAAAACGTGGCGAAAATAGCGGTGGTCTGTTCAGTCTTTGAATAAAAAAGTTAAAAGTTCAGCTGTTTCTTCTGCTGTGATTGTGTTGATCTGTGTTCACTAGCGCCACCAACGGTCAGCGCATGTACTGCTCAGTAAATGATTAAATTGCATAAGTAAACATAAATGCATACATTAGCATACATATTCATGTTTTACTGCATTTATGCTACAGCAAAATTCATCATGTGGCGAGTATCATTCAGCCCTAGCACAGACTGAGAAGCTTTAGGTGACCCCTAGTGGGTGTCCTGAACCCCAGGTTGGGAATCACTGGTATATAATGTATATTTACTGTAGATTTGTAAATATGCAAATCTTATATATTTTTATCCATTATTTTTATCTTATTCTTATTATTTTATTATTATCTATTCTTGAATGTATAGAGAATGAATCTGTTTTTATAAGGATCCAAGGAAGAGTAGCTGTCAGTTTTTGGCTCCCAAATCTATATAATCGAGAAAAAACGATTCTGAATGATGTGCATGGTCTTTATGTTCATATGCAGGGAATTTCCAGAGCTAGATGCACGCTTGTCTTGTACTAGGCTCTGAATCAATTAACACTAATCAATAATAAAACTACTCTTTTTCTACAGGTTATTATTTTGGCAGTACATGAAAAATCGTGATTCCAATTATGACCTAAATAATCATGATTATGAATTTTTCCATAATTGAGCAGCCAGGTAATTTTCCTTATGAGTTAATTAAGTGTGTTTAAGTCTACGTCTTGTGCCAAAAATGTAAATCAGACAAGCTTTCTGTCACTTCACTTTTAAACCTATAGGGGGAGTCGAGACTTTTACATTTTTTTTTTTACATTTCAATCACAGAGGAAAAATGGCAGGGCTCTGAGCAGCTGATGTTACTCACACTGCTTTTGTAAATTATGTTAAAGCAAAGCTGAAAGAAGAAACATAAAACTTAAACACAAGTTACCGACAGTGTTATTGAACTAATGTCATGAAATCGAAAATAATTCTTTGCTAGACCGGATCAGCTTACAGCACATACTGACTGTGAAGACTCGGACTCTAAAACATTCATAATCACAGAGGAAGGAGTCGTATTACCACAGACAGCAAAGAAAAATTTAAACCATAACTTGTCTTTTTTGCCCATTTTTAGGCTTTACTGCTATCTATCCCAGTGTTAATGGTGGCACACTGCTCATTACCAAGGATCCCACCACACACACACACACACACTGAAGTTCTTTGCTGCTAAATATCACTAATAATGTCAGGTAATAATCACTAATAATCAAAATGGTGATACTGGCTTAAGAAGTTTGTGATATGAAATGTTTGCCATATCTTCCACCCCTGTCGGTAAAAACATCTTCACATTCTGAGGTAAAGAGTCTAAATCTAAATCTTTTTTTGCACATCTGATTATATTAGTTTGGGACATTGTTCTTTGGAAATGAGTGCTCTGAACACTTGTGAGTAAGCTGTCAGGTACACTGTCATTGTCAAATCAAGGCGAGAAGTCACAGCACACTTCCTTTATTTGGACCAGTCGTTAATGCAGAGCTAGATTCCTCACTTCCTGTTCACACACAACATTTGGAGCTGTGTGTATGTGTGTGTGTGTGTGTGTGTGTGTGTCTGTGTGTGTGTGTGACTCCGTCCTGACTCTGCTGTTACATAAGTGTCCTGTGTGGTCCCCTCTTTGTCCTCTCCTCTCACAGACAGCAGAGTCTTCTCACCCCGGTCCTGGTTCTCTGTGATTCAGTGAGGGAGAAATCACAGGATCGAGTCATTTGTGAGAACTCTGATGGGACGCCTCAGCGCAGCAGGACTGACAATTCCTACACACTGGCACTGTTTCGCTCCAAAACAACAACAAACTGGAACAACTCCTGTGTCTGTAACTTCAGCAGTTTAACATGTATTTGTACTAAAGTCTATATATTGGTAAAGAATGACCCAATAGTGTTCATGCTGGAAACATTGTAGACTTACACATATAGACTGCTCCCGTTCTATTTCAGGGTTGCTACAGTGAACCAGTCGCATGCTGATTTGGCAGGTTTTTACACCAGATGCCCTTCCTGTCACAACCAGCCACATGCTGTCTTGCCCAGAGGCACAACAGGATGCCTTGGGCAAGGTTCGAACCAATGACCCTCTAGTTTGTGGGCAAACACCTGACTGATACGATACATATCATTTGGACTTGTTTTGATACAATTCAAGTAGGATATTGGCTGACTTTGGATTCCGCACCTTCATATCAACACAAATGATACAGAGACTGTATGCGATAAATCATAAAATACATTAAAATCTAGCGCAGCGGCTTGTGGTTGATCACATCACGCAGACAGAAAGAAAAGCAAAGCTCAATATAACTTGCCTTTTAATCAAAACTACGAAAAGTATATCCAAAAAGACGTGTCAGGGACGCCTTAGAACGGGTAAACCTGTTGGTGTTTCCATGTCTCTGGGTCCAGGAGACCCACATCTGTTACATAAACACTGACGTCACACAAGCGCAACAAAAGCTGTGTTAATAAATGAGATAAAAATGTGTTTAAAGCTCACTAAAACAGAACGGCACTGGCAACATTTAATAAAAAGACAAGATTAAATCCTGAGGTGTGTCTGTGTGAGGCTGGTGTGTGTCTGTGTGAGGCTGGTGTGTGTCTGTGTGAGGCTGGTGTGTGTCTGTGTGAGGCCGGTGTGTGTCTGTGTGAGGTTGGTGTGTGTCTGTGTGAGGTTGGTGTGTGTCTGTGTGAGGCCGGTGTGTGTCTGTGTGAGGCTGGTGTGTGTCTGTGTGAGGTTGGTGTGTGTCTGTGTGAGGCCGTTGTGTGTCTGTGTGAGGCTGGTGTGTGTCTGTGTGAGGCTGGTGTGTGTCTGTGTGAGGCTGGTATGTGTCTGTGTGAGGTTGGTGTGTGTGTGTGAGGATGGTGTATGTCTGAGTGAGGATTGTCTGTGTGAGAATGGTGAGTGTCTCTGTGTGTCTGTGTGAGGCTGGTGTATGTCTGTGTGTGTCTGTGTAAATCTGTATTAGCTTCAGTAAACAGGAATCATTAAATTCTCTTCTCTGCTCCACTTTAACACATTTTTACCCCTGAACATATAACCACATGAGTCTAACTCATGTTTAATCCAGTTTGAACTTAAACATTAAATGTTTAGATTCTCGAAGCAAGAGTCGTACTTCGCTAAACCGGAAACAGCTGTTGCTAATATACAATAGCTTTAATTTTAGATAAAGTCACCTTAATATTAGCTCATCCTCTCTTGGAATACGGCTGTTTATCACAAGGACAAGTACGTGATTGATTAAAAAAAACAAAAAACATTTTCCCTTTTATTTCTGTTCTTTAGCTTGTTGTTTTCACCTGACTGGGGTTCTCTCTCAGCCAATCAGCTCGCAGCAGTGCCCACCTCTAACTGTTCCAGACGCTTAACCAAGCTGGACCCCATCAGGAGGAGTATCAAAGTAGTGGAAAAGTGCTGAACTGGATCCATCACTGGCCTTTACCCCGATCATAACCTTTTGCACTTTGTTAGCAGAGATAATAACTGTAGATTCACTTATATTATTAATAATAATAATAGTATAATAATGTATGACTGATTCCTTTTTAGCCGTGACAGTGAGAACAGACAGTGTGGGAGGGTGTGACATGAAGCGTGCATACACCAGATGTGAACAGGGTTATTTGTGATCTATCCGGTGAACAGCTATTTAAAATCTATTGACAGTCTGTTGTTGTTGTTAATTAAAGTATACAGAGCTGCTTTGTGTCAGCAGAGGTGACGGTGAGCTGCAGCTGTCACTCAGATCCACACAGAAGAGTTTAAAACCTTCAGTGAGCTGCAGACATGTTCCCCTAGCCTTCACCAAACTGAATACACTGGGACGACAAGAGAGAGGAGTGATTAGCAAAAAATATGAATGCCTTTGTGTTCAACTGAGGTAAGCAATTATAATGGGAATGTCAAGTGCAATGTGACCCAGGACTAAACCAGAACTAAACCAGGATAAAATCAGGACTAAAGCAGGACTAGATAAAGAGAAAATCAAGACTAAACCAGGAATTAGACCAGGGTATAATCAGGACTAGACCAAGACTAAACCAGGATAAAATCAGGACTAAACCAGGACTAGACCAAGACTAAACCAGGATAAAATCAGGACTAAAGCAGGACTAGACAAAGATAAAATCAAGACTAAGCCAGGACTAAAACAGGAATAGACCAGGGTATAATCAGGACTAGACCAAGACTAAACCAGAACTAAACCAGGATAAAATCAGGACTAAACCAGGACTAGACCAAGACTAAACCAGGGTATAATCAGGACTGGTCCAGGACTAGACCAGGACTAAACCATGGACTAATTCATGACTAAATCAGGACTAAATAACATCAGGACAAGACCATGACTAAGCCAGGATAAAATCATGACTAATGTTACGTTCACAGCAAACACAAATGAGGCATCTGGTGTGAGTGATTTACATGTTGAGTCTATGTCATTTTTAAACATTTTTTTTATTTTATTGATTGATTTATTACAAGGACAGTGCATATTAACCAACAGTACAACTGTAAAATATGTCCGAGCTAGCCAAGAGGCTAGTTTTCATCTGTAGTCCTTGGTCAGATGTACAGAGGACGTCCTAGTAAACAATAAAACATTTAAGCATGTAACAACAGAATTACAAAAATCAGATTAGCTGGACTAAATAGCAGGAGCAAAAATACAAGCAAGTAAATATAAGACATAAGTTACAACTGACAGAAAAAAAATGTCAATACAAAGTAGTGAATTGGCACAGGCATGCAGCAGGATTTAACAGAGAAAGCAGAGAGAAGCATAAAGCAGCAGCAAAAGCATGGTTAAAACATGCAGGCTACAGGTTAGAAGCAGGCACACTGTTAATATCATCAGAAAAGATAAAAAAAAACATGCATTAAATACAATATACTGATAGCTTAGTATAACACAGTGAAAAAACAGAAGCGCATGTTAAAAGGCTGCAGCAGAGTTTGCGCACAAGTAAAGACACATGCAAAACTCAACACAAGATGGCAGCAGCAGGGGTTCAGTGCTGACAGGTCTGATTACTGAGGAGCCAGTTTTTTTTAAATGGAAGCAAAATAAACAATATGAACTGATTTCTCTGGTTGTTGTTGGGATGTTGTTCCATGCCCTAGAAGCCCTGACTTAGAAGGCTGACTGACTAAGAGCATCTAAGTCCAATAAAATCACTGAGCAGAGGGACAGCCATGCCATGTAAGATTGTATAAGTCAGGCAGAAGTTTGCGTATCTGAGCAGGTTTTCCCAGCTCAACAGACTGTATTTAGATACAGTTAGATACAATGATGAACATTTTTTTGTTTTTTTGTCTAAAACTTTAAGTGTTCATTTGCATAAGGGCTGTAGTGGTTTCAGAGTGGTGTGGGTGGCCTGGGACCAGCTTGTGAGACTTAAAATTAAGATTGAAGTCTAAAATAATGCCAAGGTATCTGAATTCATTAACTATTTGTAATTTCTCTAAAATATCTGGATTTGGATTTGCAGCAGAATCACACGATTTAGTAAAAAAACATACCCACAGTCTTAGACACATTTAATTGAAGGCAGCACTGATTTAACCATGCAGACCATGGCATATGTGAGTTAGCTACTTCTGTTTTTGATGATCCGTAAAAATACAGAACTGTGTCGTCTGCATACATTTGGATATTTTCTTCTGGGCACTCATTAATATACATACAAAACAGAAGAGGCCCCAAAATAGACCCCTGTGGCACACCAGTAGATGCGCAGAGGAGTTCTGATTGATGATTGTAGATACGAACTGTTTGTTGATATGATTTTACTCATTTAAGAGCATTATCAGAAAAATTAAAGTTAGCTAGTTTTGACAGGATTTGGTGATTGACCGTATCAAATGCTTTTGTAAAGATATAAAGATGTGTTCAGACTTGAACAAAAAACCTGCAATGCGAATTACACAAATTGCGCGACACGAATGATGCACGAGTCCCGCAAATAGACAAAAAAGCAAATCGGCGAATGAATTGAACAGCGCAAATTTGCGTCCAACGCTCTGTTCGTGGAAGTTGAAAAATCTTAACTTTGGCAAATTCACACCATGTTAACCAATCAGGGACCTGTTGTAGAAGTGATGTGGTTACGTACGACGCAATAGGAGGAGATCCCTGCCTCGGAGATCCAGCAAAACAATCATCAAGGCTGTCAGAGCGAACCCGGAGTATACAGCACACAGTCCAGCCACACGGGACACAGGTGAGCAAACTGAGACAGGCTCATTTGGGAGTAGCCCCAGCAGCCATGCCCCTCATTTAACGTGAATGAAGCGAGTGAATTCAAAATGTCCAAGCGTCCAACTAGATTCGCGTTTGGAGTGAACGTACCATTAGACTAGGACTAGACCAGGATCAAATTAAGGACTAGACCAGGACGAAACAAGTGCTTTGTGAAAATGTTGGATATTTCAGACTCTAAGTATTTTTAAATGGAAATAATATCATTTCTCAACAGACTTACACTTCTCTAAACTGCCAACAGTCTTTCTGCCAACTCCTCCCAATCGCCTGTAAACGTCCTCAGAGAATTTGGTTTGAGCTGAGAGCTGCTCAGAGTGAACAGGCGCTGCAGACTACACCGTCCTCTGAGGCACTAATACTTTCAGATACAAGTGAAAATAGTCCAAGTACCAACATATCACTAATTATACACCAACAGCTCCAGTGTAAATGTTCCTGATCGCTTTGGAGAGGAGAGACACTTTACGCAGTTAATGTTGTGTACATTTCAAATTGTACAGGATGTAATTGTAATGGATTTGACTGAGAGAAGGAAGGGCATCTGGCATTAAGACCTATGCCACAGTAAATACAGAATGTGAACCTTGAGATCACAAAAGGAGAATGGACATGATGTTGATGGAGCCACTGAAGGAAACTGTATTTCCATTAAACCTAACAATTACAAAAAATAGATCATTAATGAATTACCCTGACTTTGAAGTGTGTTTTGTGCACGCTCGCTCTGCTCCTCCCCTCTCAAAGCTTGCTGATAGCCATAAACTACATGTGGAGAGTTGTTAGCAGAAACAGGGCAGAAAGAGAACAGGAGAAACGCTTGGTTAGCAGAACAGGCGGGACAAATTCTGTTGTTTGGGAGCACTCTGGGTTTGAGCAAGACATGGAGCAAACAACAGTTTATAATGAGGTTATAAACTATTTCATATTGTGCACTTTTTTATTTGTGTGCAAAGAACATATTTTGCATTGTTTCGAGAGAAAAAAAATCACCTTTTTGAGGTTATCGCTGAATAACCGTGATTTTAATTGTGACTAAATTAATCGAGATTTTTTTTTTTTTTTTTTTTCATAATTGAGCAGCTCTAAGTGGGACTGCATTAAGAATTAGCTCTGAGTCTTTCTTGTTTGCTGAAAAGACTAAACGTAAACTACTGAGTCTAAGGTGCATGCTTCATTATGTGGTCTGTCCTTTATTACATCTGCTATTTAATGTGCAGCCTAATCCCATGCAGGGCTGCACAATTAATCAAAATCAAATCAAAACTGCTATTTTAATTGACGCAATTATTAAATCGCAAAGGCTACAATTATTTATATGATTTAATGTCCACCCTAGAGAACAAAATATCCCGTCTCCACAGGCTCTTAATGTGAATAAATCTTGCTACAGCTGTAGTTTAGATCTGTACAGCATGATCTGAAAGACCTGTGATTCCTTGTAGAGCAGTGAATATTTCAGTTTTCTGTCAATCATCACATGCTTAAAATGTAAACTATATCGCAAATTTAATCGCAACTGTCAGATAAATTAGATAGTTTTCTCAAAATTCTTCAGCCCTACTCCCATGCTATTCCAGAGACTGCCATAGAACAACAACGCCTCAATAAAAATGTCCTTGTGACGTAACAGAAGGAGTAGTGAGGTGAAAAACTGCTCTGCAATTATCAAAGCTTGTCCTGCTCTGAGGAGGATTATGACAGAGAGGAAAGAGACGCCGGGAGCTCAGGTCATGCCCAGGTTGACAAAGAGAGACTCCCTGAAACAGCTACAGCCTGTGGCCACCACCAGACTCCATCTTCCCCCTCATCTGTCCTGGGGGTGTTTCCTTGCCCCCGACCAGAACCCGCGCTCCGTCCCACTGTCCCTCCACTCATCCATCTCCTCCCCGCTCCCTCTGACAGTCTATTTGGCCCGCGCCGCCCCGTCATCCATTCAACCTGTCAGTCCTATGGCAGCACCGCACAGTCAGAGCCCGCGGGTCCGGCTCCCTAATGGCCCGGTCATGGACTGGCCGGCGCATCCGGGAGGTCAGAGGTGCGGTCACGGAGCGGCAGAGCGACCGGTGCTATCAGGCCGGACGCCCCATTTTGCTATTTTTAAATACAGCGAGTGCACCGAGGCGGACACAGAGCACTTTTCATTCTGCAACTGGGTTCAGTTCTTCATGGTTCGTGTCAGAATGAAGCATAGCCTACTGCTATTTCAGGAGCCAGCTCTCGTCCAGCGCTGGTACATTACTTGTGTAGATGTGGGTTGGAGAAAAAGTTGTATTGCAGCAGTAGCTCAGTAGGTACAGGTGGTCGGAGAGGCTGTAGGTGCAGAAATATCTAAATAAATCTTGTTTTATTTCATTCAGATACAACATTTTGACCTTTGCTTGATTATCAGATCCCACCCAAGGTCTTAAAAGTATTAAAAAGGTATTAAATTTGATGTTGCCAAAATCAAGGCCTTAAAAGTATTAAATTGTTCAGGGAGGTATTAAATTTAGTTCATCTAGGTCTTAAATTGTCAAATTCAGACAATTTCAGTGTTGTACTTGTCAAAATTTTAATAGATTAGAATTAATATATTAAAACTGTATAATGTGAATGGATGTCAATAGTGGTTTTATGAATATCTTAAAATCATCTAATCAATTTTGGCTTTATTTAGTCAGTTTTTGAAAGTTAAGTCTATGGGCTGAGCAATGTTTGTTGCAATTTGTTAAAATGAATGATTTGTGATTTTTTTATGCAAAAAATTAGTTATTAGGTGTTATTTCACCTGTGTTAGACTTTTAAAATAAACCAATTAGTTTCAGAGAGTAATACTGATATTTATTAGTGTAACATTTATACAGATTATTGTCTTTTGGTGGAAATTTTGGCATAAAATTTTATTCTTAGTGGCATTAAAAAGTCTTAAAAAGATCTAAAATTTAATGAGAAAAACCTGGAGCTACCCTGATTATGGTGATGTTCAGCACATGAGGGCCTCATCCAAGTGTGTTTTGATTAAACACCGTCATTGTGCCCTGAGGTTTGTGACATGTTGAAGTCGTCTTACTCATTGTGAATTTTACATCAAAGCTGAGTGGTCCTCTTTAAGCACACAAAGGTTCACTGGATGACGTTGGTCTATCAGACTCTCCTTGGCTTGGTCCCTTCTTATTTTTGCAAACTTCTTCAAAGAACCAGCAGCCATTATGCAATATGCGCTGTGATATTTACCCCCTGCACACTCCTCATGTCCGGACTAAATTCAGAAAACAAGCTTTGAATTTTTCCGCCCCCTCTGCTTAGAACTCTCCAAACTGAGATAAAAATGTCTAAATTTGTTAAATTTAGGACGTCCATCAATCAGTGCCTGTATTTTAAAGTGCAATTCATTAACTTTTTGTTGTCATTAATGTTTCTTTGATGTTTTTGCCCCATTTTCCTCTACGGAGCTCCCCCTAGAGTTGGGAGTAAAACACTGTTGTAAATACTGACAAGGCCAGGTGACTCCTGTGTGATCCCTCGCTGGGCTTTACTTTACAGTTTCCCCCTCCGCATATCCGTACAATTAATCTGCCATTAATCCTCTGTGCCTGTGCCATGACAAAAATCGACTCATTGTTTGGCTCTAACCACGATGTGCCGCTTTCTCGCGAGACTTGAGACTTCTGTGACAGCAGGTCAGAGACACTCATTCACCCCAGAACAACTAATTTAACCATCACAGACTCAAAAACAGTTTATTTAAGGTAAGAAAGTTACTGTGTTCCACTTTAAATGTGTTACGGTATATTAGTGCTCCTTGTAACGCCACAGCTATTGCATTTTATCATCTAAAACTAGAACTAGTACCACATCTTATAAAGTCAAACTGTTCTCATCTGCTGCACTTTAAATTTCAAAACTGTTGTAACTCTTAATCTAATTGTTTCATTTTAAATTATTGTTATTTTGTTTGTGACATGTGCTGCTGGATCTTTACCTGGTAACTAAAGGTTAAATAAACATTTTAAAAATGTCTGCCACAGTCTCCGTCAGTCTGTCCCAGGGCAGCTGTGGATACAGAAGAACCACCACTGAGTGTGACTGAGGAGTGAATGAATATTGCACATTCCTTAAAGTGACTTTGGGTGTCTGTATAATTCATTAAATTCATTATTATTATTATTATTATTATTATTATTATTATTATTGATATTGATTTAATGCTATCTGCCAAGTAACTTTAGCATGAGCTTAGTGCAAAAACACTTGAATCTGCTGAAAGTTACTACTGAAGATAAAACAAAATAAAACTGAAGAATGTCTGAACTCCTGTGGTTGTGGTAAGCAGATGTTAAATATGTTAACTGTTCCTGATGTAATGCAATGCTCTGGACTAAATGTGACTGGTGCTGCTCACTCTATGTTTGGTTTCATCACTGCAGAGCGTTTGATTGGTCGATGATTTTGTCCTGCAATCAGTGAACACCTGAATATCCTTTGTTGCAGCACTTGTGTATGCAATTTATATTAGAAAACCACAATTATATTCAGTATTTCAGCTTAAATCTAAACATGGGCTCACCTCTCTGTGTTTTACTGCCCGCAACAGCACGATACTCACAGGACTAGTGTTGTTTATGCCTTTTAATGATATCTAGAGTCAAAAGTACCAACTGCACTTCCAGGACAAGCTGTTGTTTATAACCAGACCCGCTGGAAACAACTGTGTGATCGTGACTACATAGAGAAACAAAATCACTTGCATGTGTTAGGAGAATTGGTGACTCTAAATTATCCCCTAGTGGATAAATGTGAATGTTTGTTGGTGTCAGCCCTGGGACTAACTGGCCACTGGTCTACTCCAGGCTCCAGACCTGCGCCCCCTAACGACAATAAGCAGAAAAACATGAGTGAATAAATCAAACATGTCCAACGTCTGGCCCACAGGACCTGACATCGCACGACTGAAAATTTTCTTTATAGTAAATTCATGAGTTTAAGATTATTTATTTTCAACATAAAATGGGGCGACAATGGGTTAAGTGTCTTTTCACACACATCTTAAGGTGTCGGACTGCACAATATATCGCAAAATTATCGTTATTGCAATATCAGCAAAGCAATATCCGTATCGCAAGAATCTAAATATATCGCAATAACATTGTGGTCTTCCATTTGACAGAGATTTACACTGAAGAATCATTTTCCACCAAAGCCTTAAAAGAAAATGTGTTGTGACTAAAAAAAAAATGTTTAAAAAGTCCAGTTTTAGTGGTATTTTAATTAATTTAGTCACAGCTTAGCCTTGTTTTATTCCTGGTTTAGTCTGTGTTAAGTTTTGATTTTGTTGCTGTTTTGACGTAAATACAGGAACTTACATTTTTGTAAAATGTAGTGAATTTCAAAAAGTAGGCTCTGTTTTCAAATATATCACAATTTTCAACACAGTTATCAAATATCGCATGTTTTCTCCATATCGCGGAGCACTATTAAGGTGTATAAATTATAACAGACCTGGTTTTTAGAAGCAGAAAGGGCTGAAATTAAAGTGACTTTGCTGCTTCTTTGCTGCTTTTTTTTATACAGACATTTAGAATAGCTTATACATAGCTAAAATAATATGTAATAGCCACATGGCCCAGCTCTAGTCGCGGTAAATGAAAATAAATCCAGATTTTTTTTTACTCAGTAGTCAAAGTCAATTAAAATGTCTTCCTTGTTTTGTAACTGAGCCTCCCAAAAACACATAAACATAAGCTAGCAGTCAAGCTTTCTCACACTTTTTAAATGTTTACAACACAAGAGACCAAAATTTCTTGAAAACTAATTTCTCATCCAAATCAATATGGGATTCACTGCACACTAGGAGGCAGAGGATTTACTGTAGAAAAAGGAAAAAAAAAGGTATAAAAGTTATTGGACATTTAGCCATCTTCAAAACAAAGTGTAACCTCCAAATGTAAATAATACTGTTGTGTTATTATAGCATTGCACTTTAACACTAATTGTCAGCGTTTATGTGCTCTCAGCCTCTTGTTGACCCACATGCTTCCTGACGTCACCTCCACCTGCTCGGATTCCCTCTCTTTTTTGGGCCTTATACTTTTATATAACACACACACACACACCGGGATCACATGCTCATCTCAGTGATGAAGTGGAGGCCTATTAAAAACACAGCGTTGGCCTGGATCCTGTTCTGTGTGCGCGAGCGTCGGAGCGGGCTGGAGTCAGCTCTGCAGTTCACTTCACAGAGAGGAGAGTTAGAGTGTGTGGGAGGAGAGCCTGGGAGGAAACAGTGTGCGCACTATCCAAAAATCACTCCAACACTCCTACTGCGCTCCTGTGGGGGGGCTGTGGTGTGGTTTAACAAGTTCACACAGGGGCAGAAAGCTCTCAAATAGCATTGTTTCTTTATTTAGGAGATGACAAAAGGTGCATGAAAGCATACTATGAAAACACGAGCCAGCAAGCTCAGAACTGAAAAACAACCTAGAAGTATTTAGAGAGCACAGACCTGCACCAAGACGGCAGGAAGAGAACGTTTGATAGATTAGTTAGAAGGAGAGGCTGAGGAGGCTGATGGTTCTGCTGCTGCGGTGGAGTTGGGGGCGGAGGAGGTTTGTAGTTGAACAATAGGATGACTAAGTTATTGACTAAGCTGTTTAGATGACAATGCATTTTGCTGAATCCACAAAGGTTTGATTGCGGTTTGGTCCTTTCGTTTTTACAACGAATGGGGTTTTCATTTTCTGAATCCGCAAAGGTTTGAAAACGCTGGCAAAGTGTTTTGGTTTCAGAGCAGGGAGCCGCTCAGAGCCGCAGCCGCTTTCGTGTAGGCTCACTGCGGCTGCATCTCAGCTGACCCACGAGCGCAAAATACAAGGCTTTTATGCCTCATGTGTTCATATTTAGTCCAGTGACCTGTCAGTAATAGCTGTGTAAGTACTTACTTTGATGAGAGATTTTATGAGAATGGCTCCAGAAAACCACAAGATCTTAAAGGCCCTGTCCCAATACCCGCATTACACACTACACACTTTGTTGAAGTGTGCATTTCCTGAAAGTGCATGAAGTGCATGAGTGCACAAGGGTGCAGGGGGGTTAAAAAGGAGAATTGGGACAGTCCACACTTCTTGGACACTCGTGCTATAAGTCACCAGGTAAAAACATTTAATAGAATAGGCAGTGCTGTCTTTTAGCGGTGTGTTTGCTAAACTGCTGCTGGATTTATCTGAAAGTTAATCAACAGTTGAAAAGATCATTTTGTCACAGAAAGCTCAGACGTGTTTAACATTTTAACAGTGTTGTTACCTGGACAATAGGCAAATTCATTTAAAATTTCCATCAGGTGAGATGTTAATGTGTTACTTTTCATTTGTGCCAGTTAGCGCTCACTGCTAAGTTGCTAAAAAAACAAATGCAGAGTTGTACGAAAACATCCCCAATGAAATGCATTATGGGTAATATACTTCAGCGAAGTCCGCTCTGATCCACACTTACTGGAAGTTCACAGTGAAGTGTGTGATGAAGTGCGGTTGCAAACATTGAAGAGAATTGGGACACACTACGCAGTTGTGCCCCTGCAGCGTGAATGCACATTTGAAGGACGCAAGAGCGAGTATTGGGACAGAGCATAAGTAGTTGGAATTTCCTCTGCTGTTTGCTCACTGTGTGGTGTAGAGCATTTACAGGGCCCACAGGTGCTACAGTTTACTTTAGTTTTCTTCATACTGCAGGTTTTCATGTAAATGCAAATCACAGGCAGCAGGACTGTTGCGTTTTCCTGGCCAGTGTTGTCGTGGAAGCAGGGGAGCGGGTGTGTATTGTATAATTAGCATAAATGTGAATAGCTTGAGAGTTGATTGGATGAGAGGCAGGTGGCAGGCTGTGATTGGCTGACAGTGACAGACAGGTGATTGGGTAAAGACAAAGGAATCCTGCTTGAATGTACGCATACAGCTTCATTTAGCAAAGTAAACGGCTGAGACAAGTAGCATTATTTCAGATTTTTACCCAACAATGCACAAACCATATGAAGATGGTGTATTTGCAAACAAACTGACTGTCAAAGGAAAGAAACCTTTAGAGGACATTACTCCATCAGTCTCTATCTTCTTTAGCTTGGGGTCACTGGTACTGAAGCCTATCCCAGCAGCTATGGGCCTTAAGCGGGGTGCACCCTGGAAAGTGGCCAGTTCCAGGGCTGACACAGAGACACACCCAGGTAGAAAAACATTCACTCTCACATTCATCCACTAGGGGTAATTTAGACCAACTCAACAACACATGCATGCCTTTGGACATACTTAAAAATCAGTTATTATCAATCCATCCAATACAATGGGCTCCCAACTGATGGGACCCTCATTTTAAAGCTGATTAAAACATTTATGCTTCAAATACACTGAATATTGTGTGACAAATCATCTGCTCAGTAGCCAACACACTCTATCAAAACATACTGCAAAGAATATCTGTACTCCAAATAATATGTGTACAAATTTGGGATAAAAATGTAACATAATGGTAAAAAGAATGGTGCTCTGCCACAGTGCCCCCCACTATTGTTTTGCTCTTGGTCAAGGACATTTCACTGCAGTCTCAGTATGTGGCTGGTTGCAGCAGGAAGGGCATCCAGCGTAAAAACTTGTCATATTAAAGAAAATATCATGTCTAAAGATGTATTGACAGCTGGCATGTTTTGGGAAATCAAAGCAAAGACAGCTACATTTCAAATTCATAAAAAATAAGTGAATGCATTGCTAAAGTAAATAGGCAATATGAAGTATTTGTAAGGATAATTAGTGCTTCTCCTCTTAATGTTTATGTTTTCCGCATGAACTGCTAAAGCTACTGACATCTGAGTGCAGGCGATATTTCCATCCATCTCCAACAGGTGTTTTGAGTTTGTGACAACTGTAAACATCTGTAACATTTTCTTGGTGTGAGAAAGATATCAGGACACGCACTGCTTTCTGCTTTGTGAGATATGATTTCATCACACTTCAGGACTAGCCCAATAGTTCACAACACAAGCCAAATAATAAAAAAAAGAAGCATTTAAACAGTAGCAGGCTGTGTGTTAACCTTTACGCATATAGGTCATTGCTTAAATATCAGAAGAAAAGGATCATTGCGCATCAGGTTATCAACAGTTTAAAGCTAAAATAACCACGCATGCACACATCAAGTTGCTTAAAAACTGCAGCAGTCCTAGTCTACAGCACCCCGACGTTGCCAGTGCACCACTCTCTCCTAATATTATTATGTAACAGCGTGAGTCTACGGAGATACTGCCTTTAACTGTGTCCTGCAGCGAAGACGAGCCTCATCTCTCTCTGCCTCACTCTTTACACAGTCTCACGCTGCGATTTAGCTCTGTATACACCAAACGACAGACAGTGACAGTGCATTAAAAAGCGTAAAAATGCACGGATAGAAGGTAAGAGCCGTGAAGACGCTTACTTGCTCCAGAAGAAGTGCGTCTCTTCCATGCTTCCTCACATCCTGACACTCTCCTCCTCTCCGCGCTCGGACACTTCTCGCCTCCTCGTCCTGTTCCTTCCTTCCTTCCTTCTTTCCCTTCCCTCCTCTTGGGACTTGGCCCACCTCCTCAAAATAGCGCACTTCCTCGTCGGTCCAATGTCTTTCTCTCACAGTTCTTCTTCGTGGATCGCTTTACGGGGTCGTGAGAGTGTGGGATGGAGCTTGTTTTTGGTGTCCGCAGTCCGCGTCCTGAGTGCGCTCGCTCGGCTCCAGTGTGCGGTTGAATGGCGCCCGTGTCCCGCAGCCCGCAGCAGCAGCAGCCGGTGATAAGTGTGTCACGCTCGGGAGGAGAGAGGTGCAGAGCTGAGAGGCAGAGGAAAGAGGTCCCGCTACAGCAACAGCACACACTGCAGTCAGGCTCAGAGTGAGAGCAGAGCTGTCACTGAGGACCCAGACTTCAGAGTCCACTCCAAGAATACAAATACAAGTGCCAAGTTATGTAACTACACAGTCCTACAACCAAAAACACGCAACACTGATAGACAATGATAACAGAGGCCTATGATTATAATTAGGGGTGTGAAGGTACAGTAAATGTATTGATGTATTGTATTGTATTGATTTTTTTTCCTACAATACAACTACATTGATACACATGACCTTGTATTGAATCGTATTGTTTTCTAGGAATTTCTAGAAATTTGTATGTTAAAATAAAGCCAGATATGGCTTTTTGGAGATAAATTTTGTGTTTTTAATTAAATAAAATGTTATATTCAACTTCACGCTCTGTCTGCTGGACATAATCAACCCCGGCCGCGATGCTACATTTGAGAGTAAACTTCTATGATTTTTGGCAAAAAGTAGCTGTATTATTATCGATACGAAGGCGTTGAATCGTATCGAATCGTATTGTTCCAAATTAGCCAATATTGTTGTTGAATCATATCGAAACACTTCTAATCAAAACATATTGTATTGTTGCAAAAACGTATCGTTACACCCCTAATTATAATGCGTATGTGTGTTGTTATTATAGAAATACCCTACAATTCTGCTGTTTAGGCCTATTACAATGACATGGAAATGGATATTGACCAAATACAAAAGCAGCTTTTAGTGTTTACAGTTTGTTGCCTGGTTTAACACTCCCCTATTCTGCTAAATCTATCTTATATAATGTTGTTTCCACTTACAGTAACACTTCAGATTAGGTTCCACCTAGATGCTAATTATAAAGCACCTAACTATCTCTTATTCTGAGTGACCATATTCTACAAATAATTAGTAACTAACTAACATATTTTCCTTAATAAAACATCACTTTATCCAGTCTATATGCTACAAAAAAGAACCACAGGAATAATACTTAAAACAGGGTACAGGAATTACACTAACTCACTATTTATACAGTGCACATTACTCAGATTTTATGATCTTGTCCATTACAAAACAGCAGAATTCATGTTTAAAGTACACAATAAAATATTACCAGTTAATATTCCAAAAAGGTTTACTTAATTTCAGAAGCTAGCCCTAACCATAAAAGTATTATAATTTATGGTACAATATCAAGTTTTGTATGGTGTTTTGGATTGTGTTATCTGTATTATTGTATATGATGAATCCAGGAAGCTTAGTTTAAAGATAAGTTTGGTTTATTAAGAGGGGGCAGGATTTAATAATGTTGCACTTCTTTCCACTCCTTTTTTGAGCAGGTACTACACTTGGTTAGTTATAATCAACGTAATATTTTTGACTTTTCTGTTGTTTTCATATGTACATACTTATATTGTCAAATGTGCATTAGACACATAAACTCATAATAACTTCTCATTAGTAGGAAGTAAGGAAGTTGTTGGACCTAAATAATCTTAATAAGATTTTTGTGGTACTATTTCCTAATAATGCTCATACTCCAAAAATCTTATTAAGTTCATCAGACTGCTTTACGTTCCGTGTTTTTTGTTTTGTACAAATTTGTGAAAGTGTTGATGAAATATGGCTTAAAAACAGAACTTTAAAAGGAATATTTTCAAGACAACAATAATAAAGATAATTCTGTATGCTGACGGCTAATCCAAGCATTCTCTGCAGTCAAAGTAACATCTCCCCAAAAGAAAGCGGCTTCTATACATATACACTGATTTAAGTTATAAAATGTAAAATGCTAATGCAAAGGTGTCCAAAACTATTTCAAAAAGCATAATATAGGACATTTAAAACACAAGAAGAACTCTGAGAAGAGCATGGACCTCCACAAAGGCACTGCAGACCTGAACTCGAACCTGGAATCCTACTAAATGCATTGATGCTTTAAAAGATTTGTTCCTTTACTGCCCCCTTGTGGCTGGAGTTAGTATTTTTGGGCGTTATCTCACAAATGGGACGGCATCCTACAAAAATTCCAGGGTCCTGTCTGTGTTTGAAACCCACACCAAACGCTAATAAGTTCTCTTTACTTAAGTTTTATCCGTTTTGTGGAGTGGAGTTTAAGATTATTAACAAAAACATAGAAGAAGAATCACGTGCGCTGTGGTAAAAACTAAACAAACTAGACAACAATACTGGCTCTGAACTCCTTCAGTAGTGCTCCTGTAAACAGTATTTCTGTTTTTATGCTACCTGGATCCTTTTTGTTATTCTTCCTGAGGTTTCTCTTCTTTTTTTTCCCATTTTTTTCCTTGCCTGGAAGAGGATGTGAGGACAGGGGGATGTTTTCTGACTCAGTCTGTAAAGCCCTTTGAGGAAACTGTTGTTGTGATAGTGAGCTTTATAAAAAACAAATGTCTTGTCAATTATGTTACAAGTGAACTTTTTTAAATTTCCAAGAAAAAACTAAAGTATTTACTGGTGTTAAAGTCCTAAAAGACTTGTTGGGCTCATATGGGACTTCAGACTCCAGGAAGTTGGGACTTTGCTCTTTTATTTTTGGTAAAAGTGACAGGGGCAGGACATTTTAGACAGAATAAAGCTCCTCATCTAATCTCAGCAATGTTTTTAACTTAATTATTTTTAGGTCATGTGAAGTGTTATTGACCAATTTTGGGACCAAGCCTACTACAAGTCTGTTTACTGTGGGGACTGATGTTACTAAGCAGCGTAAATGGGGCAGGGGCAGAGGGACCACTTTTCTCAGAAGTGAGGAAGCCTCGTGGGAGACACCAACGTCCAGACATGTCCCTGCTGAAATATTTGACGTGTGATGAAATGAAACCCATTATGTTTAAGTGATCACTCAATATTCTTAATTTTTTTCCATTACATTTTCCTAAATCTGAAAAAAATCAAACTAGAATTGCATTTTGAATTAGGTTTTATAGACCATCCTAAATTGAAATGGCAGAATGAAAATTGTTTAGATTAAAAGGTCACCATGCATTTTTTTTTTTACATTTTTATTTGATGATCTCATGTCCATGTGGGATTATAAAGGGAGTCCTGCATCCATACTGCGTTTACACCTTGTCCTCGAAAAAAAATCACATTGGGCTGGTTTATTTTTTGGCAGGTTATTAGAAAATATTCTGGAGAAAATACAAACAAAATAGTTGTCATTTTATGGCAAACAAAGGAGAAATACACATTTCTCTAAACTGCTGTGTCCTCTCATTCACATCATCAGTTCAGTTTTTATTAATGTGTCATTCATTTGTGGTTGCTCACATTTGATGTTGTTTTTTTATACTTTTTTTGTGGTTTCTATGATGCCCTGACCAGGAAGGCCTTGGTTGGTCGTCTGCACTCCTTGCAGTGAACCTGTTTGTTTTACTTTTTTTTCTGTTCTTTCTTAAGTTTAACAGTTTTAACATTTAAACTGTTTGTAACTTGGGCTGCTTTTTATTGTGTTGAGCAGGTTGTAAGTTCTGTTTGGGCTGGAAACTGTCAGTGAGATCTGGCAACCCTTTTTATTTCTAAAATGGTACAGAACACAAATAATTTATTTTACAAATATTGTTTTTAATTATGGTCTGCTTTGCTGGCAGGGCTGCCCTTTGTTTTGTACTTTATCTTTATGGACATAATTTTCTAGACTCTGGGGCACTTTGCAGCCAAGTGTGAAGTTGAGGTCGCTTTTTATTCTTTGGCTTTTAACTCGGCGTGAGTTATGTGGTCCTGTTTGTTTTATTTATTTTATTGTTTTTCCTTACTTATTGCTTTTTTAGTGTACTGCTCTTATTTAATGTTACTAGTTTTTATTGTTTAATGGAAGCTAGTGAGATTATCTTGTGCATCACTTCTGGAAACTGTCTGTGTTTGTAAACTCTGCTATAGGAAAGAAGTGGATCAGATTGGCTCGGGCATCTGAACTTACTCCTGGGAGACATATTTTGGGCAGATCCCGCTGGGAGATGGCACCGATACATAGCACAAGCTTGGTATTTCTGTGAAGGAGCTGAAGGAAGTGTCTGGAGAGAAGGAAGTCTGGGTGTCTCTGCTCAGACTGCTGCCTCAGATAAACGACTGAAGCTAGATAAACAAATGTTTTTATTTATTGGTGGAGTCAGCAGCCCTGTCGTTCAGCAAGGAGGTTGTGGGTTTGATCCCTGGGCTGACTCTGACTCTCTCCAGCTTCCTCCCACTGTCCATGGCATACAAATAGGTTTATAATGAATTTAAATGGGCCTGTTGTTGGGTAAAGGTTGCCCCCTATGACCCCTAATGGGAAATGCAAGAAGATGAATAAATGTTTTAAAATATAAAGAGTGGGGAGGTCACATGTGGATAAATCACATCTTCATCCAATCCAGTCCATTTTATTTCTATAGCACATTTTACAAACACAGACTGCTGCACAAGATTATAAAACAATAAATAAATAAATGAATAAAAGCTACATTTACCTCACTAGCTTCCATTAAAACAATAAAAACTTGTCAAATCAAATAAGACCAAAACGCTAAAACAGCAATTATAAGTAAAAACAATAAAATAAATAAAACAAAACAATAAAAGACACAGGGCCACATAACTCACATCGAGTTAAAAGCGCGAGCTGGAGCTGGCCCTCGGACCTCATCTTGGAAAAAGATATTTTGTATTTTTATGTTTTAATCAGATAAATGTGAAATCCTTGTACAACAACTGCACTAAAACATAATTGGTTCTGAAACTAAATAATGCAATAAAAGCAATATTTATTATTTAATTTGATAAAGAATTGATCAACATACTCAAAAAACAGAGGCAGTGGAACATAGAGAAGACAACCTGGCACCACTGTCTTCAGACCGGACAGGACCTGAGTCTAAAGAGGTTCACCTTCCAAACATCCCTCAGTGTTGTTGTGAAGGAAGTATCCCCTGTACTTCCTTAAGTAGGATCCTTAGAAAACAGCATTTGAGAACTGTCTTCATCACTAAAAGCATTTCAGTTCAGTCAGTCTGGCATTCATTTTGTTCCTCGCTCTGTCCACTGTAGCAGCTCCAATACACTGGAGAGCTTTGTTCTTGGTGCAGTATTTTTGTATCATTGCAAAAGCACACACCTACACCTCTTTCACAACTACAGTATGGAAACATAAGCCCAGCCTGCCGCTTGTTAATGCTGTAAAATGTCTTGACATGCAATATTAAGTGTTTTTTGTCTCTGAATACTGCTTATGATGTATTTGTTCTCCAAAAATGTGCGTAAATTTGTTGATAGTGAGCGATATATAACTTATCGGTGTATGTGGTATATAATAATATAAGCTCTAGAAATGTGTAAAAGTGCTACTTTATTAAAACCACCAAAATGTTAGCGCAGTTATAACAAATTTGCTTGACAAGACTTGATTACAATGTGCAGTGAGAGGTGCACTTGATGGTTCAGACCACAGGGGGGCGACACAACACTGCTGTTGTAGCTGTGTTGCTCTGTGGTTTGCATTTGATCTTTCTTTGTCTTACTCCTATAAGAAGATATTTTCAGTCTCAACACAGACTATCCTGTAAATACTCATGTCTGAAATAAATAAAGACTTTTCTTGTGTCTGGAAACTGTTTTATCACAGACTACAGCTACATTAATACAGTAATACTCTTGTACCGTCAGCGTTCCACTTTCAATGTAAAAGATTCATCAGAGAAGCAGGTGAAATGTGAATAAATGTGATTCTTAGTGATTCAGATCCATGTGAAACTGGGTCATCTGTCCAAGTGTGGAACAGTGACGCTTGTGTGTAACGGTGTGGAGAAAACTCCTGACAGAGCCCCACAAACTTCATTTTAAATCAATGACAAACTCATGATACTTGGTCAATGAGGATCATTTTACTCAGCAACAAAATGGTATTTCCAGTTATCCTATTTTTCATATTAATGCTTATTAACCACTTGAACCCAGTACCACCTCTGCCAGAATGAGGAAGAGTATTTTTGCAAATTCCTCATTATAAAAGACAAATTGAGACAAATGTCAGAGTCATGTTGTATTTTGAAGCTTAGCACAAGATCTGATGGGTGCACTCTTTCCAAAAACGGGTCATTCAACGCTGTGTGCATTTTTCAAATTTGAACCCACATCATTTAAAGAAACTCATCTAATTTAATTAAAAGATAAGCTCTAGAGATCGAGATTGTGACGTTACAGCGGTGGTCACACAAGATATTTTCAACAAAACAATGGAGCAATGTAGAATGTAAACTACTCAAGTTAGCGTTAACACAAAGCACAAAAGTAACACAAAACTTTTCTGATACTTTAGTGTGTGATAAATATTCACCAAGAGTGACAAAGCAGTGAAAAGAGTCGTTTCAAGGCTTGATTGTTTACTTTTTATGCTGCTGTTTCTAATGCAGCTCTATGGCATTTCTCTGTCTGTCACCACCAACAGCAGATTTATCACTCAGCAGTCGTTTTATGACGCAGGTTTCCTGATCTCTATAGATACAGCAGATGGTATTTGTTGTCACATGAAACAGTGATTCTCTTGGGTTGGGCACCCAATTATGTGAAGTGTAAATACTGAATTACAATTATGAAACATACTTTAATATGTAAGGTCATAGTCACTTTTATATAAAAAAGTCCCCTATTCTGCTAAACCAACTTTTAAAATAATAATAATAATAATAATAATAATAATGCATTTTATTTATAAAGTGCTTTTCTAGACACTCAAAAACGCTGTACATAGTTACATGAAAAAGCAACCAAACATCAAACAAACAGAGTTAAACATTAAAAGCAATAAAAAGGTGAGTCTTGAGGAGACTTTTGGAGGTGGGGGGGCAGTCTCTGAGCTGTTTGGGGCAGAAATGGACAAGGCTCTGTCCTCAAGGTTCAGAGCTTGGTCCTGCAGGGCAGGTGTCAGAGGGTGCGAGATGGGGTGTGATGATGGATTTTTGAGCTTTTCACTGTGGTAAAATGTTGTTTGGACCTCAAAAACATATCTGGAGTAGTATTTTGTTTCATTCAAGCATGTTTGAGTAATCCTGTTGTGTGCTCAGGCTGTCTCATTGTCAAGAGCTGAAAATGCTCGGTCTCACAGCTCTGCATAGACACAAGAAACCAGGAAGTACTTCTGCGTGTTTCTAAAGCCCATACACCGTCACTCAGTTAAGTATCTGAAGTATCTGTTAGCGTCATGTTGCTAATAGCTGTGCTAATTAGCCATTTCCTGCTGTGTCCATTCCCCGCCATTGCCAGCAGGGGGTGACAGACACCTAATCGAAGCATTCTCTGCAAAATCAAAGTAACAGCTCAATAACAGAGACATATACATTATTTTAAGTTGTAAAATGTGAGATACTAGTGCAAAGCTGTCTAAAATGATTTCAAAAAGCCTGAAAAAAAGCATAATATAGGACGTTTAAGAAGTGGGTCACAAAAATGATCAGGATAAAGTATTGTTATGGCTTGGTATGTTCTGATTTGTAATAATGTTTGAATGGTGCGCTGTATAAATAAAGTCAAACAGCTCCAGTGCCCAGCGTGTTCCTGTCCTGTTCTGGGATCTTGAATGTGTCTGTGGTTTTCACCCAAACCACGCGGAGATGTTTGGTTTTTGTAGCGGCCCGTTTGAAGGTGCTCTGCTGTGATGGTTGAGTGGCGCGCTGTGCAAACCAGGAATGAGGAGCGGGCACGTCTCCAGGGTCCGGCGTCCTTCAGGGAGGGGTCCCGAAGTGTTTGGGTAATGCTGCTCTAGCGTGACTTACACTCAGGGGATTGAACCAACAAATCTGCCGGTGCCACGCTCTACCCACAGCCGGACGGACATACAAGCGCATTCTCAAAGATGATTGTACAAACGTTTAGTCTGTAGATGTTTATTCTTCAGTAAGAACAATAGTTGGTGTTTGTGACAGGAAGGACGTTCTGCAGCAGCATGCCTCTCCTCCTCACGACATTATACTGCACATTCTTTAAATGGACTGGAAATAAAAGTTATTATGATGCTGGCTATTTGACACAATGAAGACTTCTTTATAGGTATGTGCAGGTACATACTGTGTTTAAAAAACTTTAAAAGGAATATTTTCAAGACAACAGTGATGACAATAAAGGGAAGTTTGTTTGCACCTCAAAAACATACCTTTCATTCACTCATGTTTCAGTAATTCTTCCTGTCCTGCACTGGCTTCCTGTCGCTCACAGAACAGACTTTAAAACAGCTCTGCTTGTGTACAAGTCTCTCCATGGCTTAGCACCAAAGTACATCTCTGACCTGTTGGTCCCACATGAACCATCTGAGACTCTGAGGACTTCAGGGACAGGTCTTCTGCTGGAGCCCCGAGTCAGGAGTGAAGAAATAAAACCATTTCCTAGACCTTAAAGGTCTCACTGTGCTTTTTTCAGGCTTTTTGAAATAACTTTGGACATCTTTGACATTGCAGTGGATGCTTGGGTTAGGTGTCTGGCCCCTGTTTCTTTGGGGATGGACAGAGCAAGAGTAAACTCAGGGAAACCAGGAAGTGCTTCTGCGCGTTTATAAAGCCCCTACACTATCACCAGACTCATTCTGATCATTTCCACCCGTCACTACAAAGCAGTCAGCTCATTTATCTGTCCTATCTTTTAGCTGTGCTGATTAGCCATTTTATACTCTGTCCAGTCCCCACCGTTGCCAGCAGGGGGCGACAGACACCTAATCCAAGTAACAGCTCCCCAAAAGAAGATGTTTTCCATACATATACATTATTTTAAGTTATAAAACATGAAATACAAAATGTTTGCAAAGGTGTCCCACACTGTTTCGAAAAGCCTTACAAAAGCATCATATGGGACCTTTAAGGCCTAGGGAATGGTTTCTTTCATTCTTTTTTTCATTCACTTTATTTATTTATTTATTTTTTTAGGCTTTAGGACAGAGTACAGTAGGAAATCAGGGAGAAAGTGGGGAGAGACATTTGGCAAACTGTCAGAGTCCCCACTCCAGAGCCACTGCTCGTCATTTGGATGCCCTGAAAACAATAATTACTTTGTCCTCTGCATGTTTTGATTACAGTCTCAAATGTAATGTCATTAAACACCATCATACCATATATTTGTGCACAGGTAGCCTCTGTCTCATCTGTTTCACATCACACACTCGGCTCTAACTGTGACTGGACAGACTGCTGCTCTAACCAGATTACATGCTGTGGCCATGTAAACAGCTCCTGTATCAGGTCCTCCTGCATGTAAACACACAACTTCACCATGCAGACCCTCTTTGATCAGCCTTCAAAGGATTATCCATTGGCAGACTCCATGTAATCGTATTCTAGCATAAAGCATTCTGGTTTCTAATAGACCGCCTGTCGGATCTTGAGCGATTCGTAATGTTTAGCATGTTGCCGCCAGCTGGGTTTGTTCTGTCTTCATCTCGAGTTGAGCTGAGGTTGGACATTTCTTCTTCTTTTTGATCCTCAGGTTTCTTCTCCAACTCAATCTGCCAAAATGAATGTTTCCAAAGTTTCTAGAAATTTGGACGAGGAAAACTTTTTGCTTTCATGTGCACATTAAAGATACACGCACATGAAAACAGTAACTAGGGCTAGACTTTGGAAGTTGTTGCCTCTGAGCACCTGCAATAGCCCTGCGGGGACAAGCTGCTGTCTTTGGGAAAAAAACAGGGTCTGGAAGTTCAAAATTCAATTGATTTTAGCTAAATATTATAACCTATAAACCAGGGGGGAAAAGTGTTTTCAAAAAGAATGAATAATATCATAATAATGCTTCTCCAGCGAAGACCAGCGTGTCCTGTATGAGCTATGTTAGATTACATGTGACTTAAATCTGAACTGAGCCAAATCTTGCACAAGACTTTCTTAAATGATTTAGTTATTATCTGCTGTTATTCAACTGTGTTCTGCTCTACATGGGACATATAAAGTTTTTTTTTTTTAATTGAATTGATTATTAGGTTGATTAAGTTTTCAGTAGAAAATAGAGAAGTAACACCAAAACAAAATCTTGTCTGAGATGCAGATGCAGGAAAACTACTGTTGTTCCATATGTTGATTTTATTTGATCATGTTTCAGCTCAGCAGCCTTCGTCAGATCAAATAAAGTCTTCAGTAACCAAAGAGAAAGGCATAAAAGACGTTTAATGATTTGAGGAATTTGTTAATTATTATTTAGAATGAATTATTAATTATTATTAGTAGTATAATAATTATTATTATGGCCTTTTTGATTATGTGTTGGCAAAATAGTTCATTGCAAACTCTGACACAGTACACATGTGTAAGTATAGTCTATGAAGACCTACTCCCCAACAAAGAAAAACGCTTTCAGCAGCTCCCTTTCTTTGCCTCAACAAACCATTCACCTGGGTACTTTGGCCGGTTTTTACACCGGATGCCCTTCCTGAGGCATCCTCTCTATGCAGGCTTGGGCCCGGCTCAAGCATTTTCCTGTTCTATACAAAGAAATGAATTTGGTATCTTTTCGTTTTTGAGGCGGAAGTGCACCACTGACCCAAACAAACATGGATTCTTGCTTTTTTTTTTTTTTTTTCATTAAACACCAGAATATATCGTTTTATTTTAATGCATTTGTTACATGTCATCAGATGTTTAAATCTTGTTAAAATAGAAACAAGATTTTTTTTTTTAATCACACAGAGGACAGGACAATAACACGGACTTCAGCAGAACCAACAGGTGACGAAGGCTTTTCTTCTGACACCTCTCCATCAGAACCAGTGGTAACTTCTTGAGCACGTTCATCTGTTGGATCACACCACACAGGCCTCACCCTTCATCACCCGTCACCGCTTCACCTCTGTTCCTTCCTTGGACCACTTTTGATAAATCCTGCAGACCAGGAACACCTCACAAGAGCTGCAGTTTAGAGATGCTCCGACCCAGTCCCAGAGCTTCTGACACATCAACTCTGAGGATAAAATGTTCACCATCCCACCCACTGAAGGCTCATTTATTCTCCCATTTATATGTAAATAGATCCACCCATTCCAAGCATTGTTGGCGTCACAGCTATACTTCCAACTGTCAACGTGTGTGTTATGATAAATAACCAGTAGGGGGCGATCGCCGACAGTCAGATTTCACCAAGACGGAAGAAAAAGAGTGATTGTAAACAAAAATGGCAGAGAATTTTATTTTTTATTATATTTTATTTAATGATCAAGAGCCAAGAAAATGAGGCAAAACTAACTTTTTCTGGTCACTCCTTAAAAAGTTCAGCTGTTTCTTCTGTTGAGCTGTGTTCACTAGCGCCCCCAAATGGTCAACGCATGTACTGCGCCGTTCAGCTGTATCCATAAACTTTGAGGAAATGGATCAAAAGACAGACAGAATAAACAGTGTCATAATGTTATGCCTGTTTGGTGTATTGTGTGGAAAGTTTCAGCCCCACGCCAGGGAATCAAACCTCAGACCTCCCTCACCTAAGGCTGAACTAACCACTTCACTAAAGGGGAGTCTTACATGTTCATAAATGACCTGGCCTGACAAACCATTAAACATTGTATCTTATGAATATCTTTTGAATTTTTCATCCGGGAGCTTCTATTTGTTGTTGTGTTTGCGGTGATAAAAGACGAACACAAAACAGTGACACAGAATTCTTCCAGACTCAATTCATTCAGTCTGCGTCTTCATGCAGACATTAATCACATCCAGCAGCCATCTTCTCCTCTGAATAACTGATGATGGAGAAATTCTGTCGGAGCAGCTCGTCACACCAAAGTCTTAGAGCAACAACTCACATTTTTGAAGCAGATGCATGGTCATTTTAAAGATCAGAGATAAATGTGTTATGATTAACACACCTTTGATGCTGTTTCTGGTTAAGTCTGACATTTGAGTTTAAAGGGAAAAGTTACATTTCTGTGCAGGATTTTGTACTAAGCGAATACCAGTGTTGTAGTTGAGTTTTCAAGTTCACGTGACTCTTGAGTCCTCAGTGTGAGTTCACGTCGCTAGAGACTGCTCTGAGTTAAGTCCAAGCCGAGCACTTGAAGATGAGGTCTGAAGTTTGAGTCACGTACACACACAAACACAAAAAAAGTCCAAGTCAAATCATCTTGAGTTAGGGTCACATCCGGGTCACTTAAAAGAGTTTCCAAGTCCAGTCCAAACCCGTTTCAAATCAATTCAGCAAAGAATCCAAGTTGAGTCCAAATGAAGAGAAGACAAGTGCAAGTCTGAGTACACCACACTGACACTGACACTAACACTGACACTGACACTGACACTTCTGACATATTCAGAAGGGTTTATGTTTTGCAGAGTGAGTCCAAGTCATTGGTTCTTAAGTCCCAGTTTAAGTCAGAGTTATTGTCAAATCACACATCCTCGTCTGTGAGAAGAGGTCAATCTGAACAATCCAAACAATGACTCAAGTCCAAGTTCTAGTCAAACTTTTCGGGCTGTGAGCACCCGTACATATTTTTTTTTTCCATCCATGGCACCTATAAATTACATTTTTATCTCCAAACACCTCATCTGGGGCATCTTTATTAGTGTGTAATATTAAGTGTAACAATATAGATCAGGGGTCTCCAGCCCTTGCTCGGGAGCTACCAGTAGCTCTTAGCCACTTTCCAAGTAACTCCATGAATCCTATGCAAGAGTGATTTGTCATCTTTGATTAATCACTTGGCAAACCCACTTGTGAATGTATTCAGTCATAGGTGCACAGCCCCTTCGTATATAAAAGTGTTAGACTATTATTCACAGATTAGTTATCAGTCAAACAGTCGCTTGATGAGTCAGTAGTGATAATAGCTCGGCTACACTATTTTCAGATTGGGCGAATAGAATTTATGTTCACAGATGTAACAATAAGTGTGAGTCACTCACTGCACACAGATACAAAATTCACATGCAGTGAACTAAATATTTCTTGTTTTAATTTAAAACATGAGATATGTCCGCCAACATTTTGTAAACGTTAGGGGGGAAAAAATACACTTTTCCTTGGGTTGGAAGTGTCCACTGTGCACCTCGCCTTAGGCCCATAGTTACTGGGATAGGCTCCAGTAACTAAATAAATGTTAGAACGCATAAGCTTTTTTGATTTGTAAAAGTAGCTTTCAGGGGTTCTCTGGTATAGGTTATAATTTTTAAATTATCATAATTTTTAAATTATATCATAAATTATCAACATTTTAAAGCCAGCGTGCTTTGTGTCAAAGTGCCCCTAATTTGCCAGGTACGCTGCAAAGGAAACTTAAATAATGGATTGGATTTATATTGTGCTTTACAACCTTCTCAAAACACTTTATATTAGTGCATTATTCATTGAATTCATTCACTCCTCATTCCCTCCTGGGGCAGACTGACAGAGGAGTGGCTTCTAATCTGCATCTATGAGGTGGGTTAAATGTCTTGCCCAAGGGCACAACGACAGTATGCAATGGTGGATCGAGCTTGGATCAAACTGCCAACCTTTGAGTTAGAGGGCGAACATCTCTACCGACTACTTCCACCGCAAATGATTACTCTTTAGTTTGGAACGGATTTAAAACAATTTAAAATAAATATATCTGATTTCATTAGTAATATTTGTAAATATCATAAAATTTTGATCAAAACTATTAAGCTTTCTGCACTGACATCACAGCACCCGCTCTGAGGAAACCAGACCAAATTGTTGTATTATATATGAGATTACTTGACTTGTTACCAGTCGAGCATATTGAGCTATATTTTAGAAATAATTAGCATTGGCAACACGGCACTTGTCCTGCCCTCTGTACCTCTGTCCTTAATGTCCTGCCTGACTGATCCTAATGTTACCACTTCCATCAACTATTTCTGATAAAGCACTTGCTCGATATGTTTTCTGCCTGAGTTTGTCCCATGTGTTGAACATACAGACCTGTCCCATATGGACGTGATCACAGACCTCAGGATGTGTGACCCTCTCCGTCCCGCGGCCCCCTACAATAACAAAACCATCCAGACCTGTGCTGAATTTACACTTGGCTGGAGCGGAGCATGTCCTGCAGCTCACACGTGATCGCATGTCAGGGATCAAGGTGCAGGAGATCAGAGCGCCGCCCCTCCATGTTTAGCATTTGACCCGGTGGATCGTTTTACACACACACACTCTCAACCTCAGCCACATGGAACTGATGAATATAAAAGAAAATCTTGGCTCCAAAGTTTAAATCTCCTCGTGTCGTATCAGAGCCTGCAGTATAGTTTGAGGGTAACCTGTCCTCTCGCTCTGAGCCTGACCCGCTCACAGGTCACATCTGCAGATTCTCCACAGAGTCAGATTTTATCAAAAGACAACATCCAAACACTTAGATGTTTCTGATATTTTTACAAAACAGTGCTTATGTAGGCGTAGACTGGATAACATCAACAAAAAAGATGAAGAAAATCTAAAATCTGCTCCAGCATTGCATACTGCCGTCGTGTCCTTGAGCAAGACGCTTCATCCACCTTGCCTCCAGTGTCGGTGGCGGTGGTGTGTCAT